>JAODAL010004542.1:0-155279 GCA_025379985.1 Phyllomedusa bahiana | reverse complement strand
ATCAAAAAAAACCATGAAAAAAACAGATAAAATATCATTTATACCGATGACCTAATGCCATAAAAATGTAAAATTATCTACGGATTAAGGCGGGACTTTAACTTGGCCATTCCAATATTTTACCTTTATTCTTCTTTAACCATTTTTTAGTAAAATGACTTCAGCTTGGGGTCTTCCCTTTGGTGCAGCCCCATTTGATTTTTGCACACCTTTAAAATTTACGGTATAATTGAAGGATTTTCTCTCAAAATTTTCGCAGACTGACTTTTTCTGCTCACACTTAAAAATCCAGGGCCGGGGTTCTGTTTCCCGTAAGCATTCTTCCCCTCACGAACACTGGAAACATCACTTTTCTTGTGAGCAGGGGGAAGAGGAGTCTGCAGATCTCCTGCAAGGGTTTAAAGCTGCAGACTGTCAGCTCCAGGTTCCACAATCCTTGAAACCAAAACCCCTGAATTGCTTAAACAGTAATACATACAGAAAAAAAGATAAAATAAATGTGAAAAGCACTCTGCTCCCCCTCTTTACGCAGGGGAAAGGGGGGAACAGGTATAGATATGTTATTGAGGCGGGAGAGTAACCTAGCACAAGGGGCAGAGAAATTTTTTTCCCCAATACTTCACTAGACGGGAAAGAAAAATGGCAGCCTTTTTTATACAGACCAGCCATCACAAAAGATGAGGCAGCTAGTTTCACTTTCTTTTTCCACAGCCGAGGGGAGTAACACAGGGGGCACAGCCAATCGTGCCCCATCCGGGGGGCTGCCCCAACAGGCTAACAAATATTAGCATCAATACAGAAAAGGGGGGAGCGGGGCCCAAACCCCGGGCAAAAAAACTCTAACACACACAGATTAGCTTTAGCTGGTAACTAAATGTTTTAGATAAAGCAATCCAATTTTAAAAATGCTTATTTTTACTGTCCCCATCATTACAGTATTACTTTGTAGCGGAAAAAACCCCTTTTAAAATTCATTTGTTCCATCAAAGAGGAAAACACCTTTCCCAGATAACAAACTGGGGCCCAAAAATCTGATTACTACCCCCAAATGTTTCATGATGTATTTTTTTATTATACTGGAAAACGTTATTCCATTCTCCAACATAAAACATCAATTTTTTCAAAAAAAACCATTTTGGCAAAAGATTTTTCTTTAGCCCAAAATAAAAGCAAATTTTTTTTGTCTCTAATGCACACAGGTTCTATGGAACCTAAATAAAAACCAACCTGTTATCTGTTCACCAGACAATTTCTTCGCTCCAAAATCCTCCTTCTCCTCCCCATTCAGCCCCCCCGGCCAGGGCCACGAGATGTAGCGCCACGTCCCAGCCCCCCTGCCCGACGATTTTTCAGCATCTGTTCCGGGACAGAAGCAGGGAATGATTTTTATTCACCCGTAGCCCCCTGGCGACTGACAAATAACGTCGCCTCCTCGAATGGCCTCAAAAAAGGGCGGGTGTCACGCATGGCTGCCACTGGCTGACATAAAATTTTTAACAGGGGAGTATTTTTCGCCTGGTCATCAAAAAATCGTTAAGGGCCTTTCTTGTTCATACATCGGGCCCAACATTGCAGGGCTGGAATTCCGGGGTGGAAACATCGATTCAGAGGGGTTTTGGGGGGGGCGTTCGCCGCAAAAACCGAGGAGGATGTTCCTGGTTTTTGTACAAGGATAAAGTGCAGCACAGTTTCCTAGCCTTTTTTCAGAATGTTCTAAAGATGGGTGGAAGACTTCAAACCTTTTCAAAACCCAGAGAACACTTTGCGCCATGCGGGGCGCATGGACCATCCTCCTCGTGCAGGCGGACAACTTTTTCCCCCAATTGCCGTCACCAGGTTCCGTTTTGTAGTTGGCGCGGAGAAACCCACACATCGATTTCTTGCTGCATGACGCGGAGCGTTTCCTCCCCTGGTGACTTCGTTCGCCGAGGCAAGCCGGGGTTAAACGCGTGACACCGCTGTGCCCTACACATGGGGTATGATGGGCAGTACTTGGGAGGAGAGATGGTGGTGAGGGGTGGAGGAGGAGGAGGCGGACATTGGCGCAGGACAGCAGTTGACAAGTGGGGAGAAAACGGCGTCTCCTGTCCAAATTGTTTTGGGGTGCCTGGGCAGGAAACACATTCACCCAGGGGCCGTAAAGGGGAATTACGGCCCTGGGGGGGGGGGAACTATTACAGCTCCAGACTCCCGCTGCCATCCCTTGGAACAAACCCCAAAACCAAGGACTGACCCACTTCTGTTCTACATATTTATAAGTGCTTGGTTCTGCCTTTTTTGGAAAAAAAATTACGGCTTTTAAATCCCATCTCGGCTCGGGACAAGCCATTAGTTCTCTGAATGGTGCTGATCCCCATTTGGAAAGGGGGGGACTGAAAACCAAAAACTTGGAAGGAGCACGGTCGCTTGCCCTTAGGGTGGTTGGAGCATACGTTGTCTCTTTTCAATCCCTCGCGAACGACGCTGGTGCCATGAGTAGGGGGAGCGGAGCATCGGACCGGCAGATGATGTCAAAAGAGAAACACCCCTTCTGAAGGGGTGGTGGACCTTGACGGTGCAAGGGCATGCACCCCACGGGGCGCTGCTGCTGCGCGTTGTGCGTGCGAGGACCCCACATCTGAGCCACTTTCCCCCAGGCCACCGGATGGTGACCGCTTTTTTGACGCGACCCGTGGTCCCAAACGTTACTCCCGGCCCGCTTACTTTCTGCCCACAATTCTACATATACCCATATTCGGCTCCTCCGGTGTCTTAGAAAAAACTCCCACACCGCCGATAGGATTTTACCACCCGCTCCGCAATGAGTGACTACTGCCACCGCTCCCCGCGACCCTTTGTGCCGCACTTTCTTGGACTGCGAAGCGGATTTTTTACCCCCTGGCCGTGGCTCCGACCTCACATGCTGCTTTTGTGACTTAGGCCCAAACCAACCCATTTGTGGTTGCGCTGCTGCCGACCGCAAGTAGCCCCTTCCCCCGCGATGATAAACCCCCTTTGCCTCACCCCCCCCAAGTGGGTCTGCTAATCACTATTTGTGTTTCATTCACTCTGCCCACCCCGGGTTCTTGGAAACGGGCTGACCTCTCCAACTGACCTACCGCCACTCCCAAAAATAACTTTGCCGCCCTACTGAAGAAGCAGGGGATATTGCCCCATTTTTCGCTGCAATAGCTGCTGACTGCCCCCCAAATTGGGTTCATCCTCGCAAAGTGGCGCTGAGCCCAGCCACTAGTAGATTTTGGGCTGGGGGAACCGGAGGGAACAAGGGGCGGGCTGAACAGGTGAGGGCCGCTACCCCTCCCGGGCCTGCCAACTGGGGGTTGTGTCTGAGGTTCCCACCGCTTTGGGCTGGGGTTGTCAGATTCATTGGGGAGGAAGAGGATGCCTTCAACCAATCAAAAACCCCTTTGGGGTTGCGAACAACACACGGCCGCTAAGATACGTGCAGTTGTGCCTACCGGTGCCCCCTGCTGCGATGCCCCTTGCTGTGCGCACCGGGGGCCGTTCGGGAAGTTTTGCCACTGCCACTTGTAGGTGCAACCGCACCTCTCGTCTGATGTTGTTGTTCAAAAATGTACAGACACTTTTTTATATGATACTGTAAAATATAATATACACCCGTTTTTTACTCCAAATTATTATTTTATTTTTTTTAAAAGCGCCATTGATTCCAGGGTGCTGTACTTTTCAGGGGGTTACATACATTAATAAGTCAGATCAAATAAAACCCGTAACAAGTTGGTAACCCTTGGATAAAATTTGCCCCACAAAGGCCAGGAAAAATTTACTTGTAGTGCCGTTTAAAAACCGTGTTTTTCAAAAATGTAAAGCACAAACAGGTTTAATTTAAACCCTTGGGACATGAATTAGGCTACGGGAAAAAATTTTAAAAAATTTTTTGGCATTAAAAAGACGGTTTTATTTGCACATACAGCAAAACAACGCAAATTTAAACCCCCGGATGTAAATTGCGCCAAAGAATTGAGCCCACAAAATAAGCTTTGTAGCGTTTACAATTGGTTTTTCCGCCACACAACAAGAGATACATTTAATTAAAACCTTTGCTTGGAATTAGGTACAGAAAAATTTAAAAATTTGGCTTTAAAAAGACGTTTATTTTTGTCCAAAACCCCACAAAAAAACGCTTAAAGGAGTTGTCTCACGAGGTTTTCACCTCCGGTGCTGTCCAAGACTGAGTTTTGAAATCTGGGCGGAGCAGGGCTTCCGGGAGTCCTCTCCCCCCTCCCTTCATCTGGGTGATTCAGCGCGCGCTCGCTGCCATGCTAACAGCAGGGAAGGGAAACACCAATCACGGGTTTCTTTCCCTGCTGCTCACCTTTCAATTTATCCACCGTGTAAAAGAATTTTTCTCCCCCAAAATCCATACTTTACCCGGGCCGGGGGTTTTTGTATTTGCATGGAGTTATCTCATTGCTACATCGCTGTTCTGTTTAATTAATATTCATGACTGTTGACTATTTTCCTCCCGAATCATTGACTTCAGCATGAAGCGGTTAGGAAAAGGAGAGGGATTAAAATTGGGCAACTAGAGCTAAATGAGAAGGCAAAAAATATTAAAACAGCAGTGAAATAATTAGGTGAAACACAGATAAAGGGAGAGGGGGGAAGACGGGCTGCTGTATGCCTGCTCTAAATCACGAAACTTCCCAGGCAGAGCGAGGACGAAGGAAAGGACAGGAGATAGTTAAACTTTTGGGGCTCGCTCCCCACGCGACCGTTGTGATAAATGCCGGGATACAGCCATCAGGGGGAAAAAAGCAGGGGGGGTGCTATAAGACCCACAGCCTTGAAGCCCCAAAAAAAGTTATCTAAAAAACGTAGGAATTTTTTTTGACAATATTCAAAGTGCTTTTTTTTTGAAAATCCCTTTAATTTGATTCAATCTTTGTAGGAGACAACCCCTTAATTAACCCCTGGTGTAAATTGGGGGCCAAAAAATTTTAGCCCCCCACAAAAAAGAGCTTTTTAGTGTTACAATGCGGGTTTTTTTACGCCACACAACAAAATACAGTTGTAATTAACCTTTTTCTTGTGAATTAGCTACAGGAAAAATTTATATATTTTGGCGTTGAAAAAAAACGGTTTTTTTTTTCAGCCACCAGAAAAAAAAGCTTTAATTAACCCCTGTTTAAATTGCGCCAAAGAATTGAGCCCCACAAAAAAGTACTTTGTATGTGTTATAAAATTTCGTGTTTTTTACGCCACACAACAAGAGATACAGTTGTAATTAACCTTTGCTTGTGAATTTTACAGGAAAAATTTTTTAAATTTTTTTGGGGTTTAAAAAGACGGGCAATTTTTTTCAGCACCCCAAAACAACCTTAATTAACCCCCCGGGTGTAAAATTCGCCAAAAAATTGAGCCCCAAAATGTACTTTGTAGTGTGTTACAATTGCTGTTTTCTACCCACAAACAAGAGATACATTGAAAATTTAAACCTTTTCTTTTGAAATTTGGCTACAGGAAAAAATTTTTAAAATTTTGGCGTTGAAAAAAACATTTAATTTTTGCACACACCAAAACAAACCCTTTAAATTTAACCCCCGGATGTAAATTGCGCCAAAGATTGAGCCGCACAAAAAAGTACTTTTTAGTGTTTTTAATTCGTGTTTTTTACCCAACAAAAACAAGGTACAGTTGTAATTAACCTTTTCTTGTGAATAGGCTACAGGAAAAATTTATATATTTTTTCGTAGAAAGACGGTTTTTTTTTTCAACACCACAAAACAACCTTAATTTAACCCCGGATGTAAATTGCGCCAAAGAATTGAGCCGCAAAAAAGTAGCTTTTTACGTGTTACAAAAGGGGTTTTTTTTAGCCCCACAACAAGAAACAATTGTAATTAACCTTTGCTTTTGAATTTGGTACAAAAAATTTATATATTTTTGGGGTTGAAAAAGAAAGGTTTATTTTTGTCCCAAAACCACAAAACAACGTTTAAATTTAACCCCTGATGAAAATTGCGCCAAGAATTTAAACGCACAAAATATAGCTTTTTAGCGTGACAATTGCGTTTTTCTACGCCACACAACAAGAAAATACATTGTAATTAACCTTTGTTGTGAATTAGGCTACAGGTAAAATTTTTATATTTTGGCGTTGAAAAAACGGTTTATTTTTTATCAGAACACCAGCAAAACAACGCTTAATTAACCCCGGATGTAAATTGCGCCCAAAAAATTTAGCCCACAAAATAGAGCTTTTAGCGGTTACAATTGCGTGTTTTCTACGCCACCCAAACAAAATACATTGTAATTAACCTTTGCTTTGAAAAAAGGTACAGGAAAATTTAAAAAAAGGGGTTGAAAAAGACGGTTTATTTTTGTCAGCACACCAGCAAAAAAAACGCTTAAAACCCCTGGGGTAAAATTTCGCCAAAGAAAAGGCCGCACAAAAAAATAGCTTTTAGGGTTCAATTGCGTGTTTTCTACGCCCCACAACAAGAATTTATTGTAATTAACCTTTGCTTTGAATTAGGACAGGAAAAATTTAAAAATTTTGGCGTTGAAAAAGACGGGTTTTTTTTTGTCAGCAACCAGCCCAAAAAAAAGCTATTAACCCGGATGTAAATTGCGCCAAAGAATTGAGCCGCACAAAATAGAGCTTGTAGCGGGTTTACAAATTCGTGTTTTCTACGCCACACAACAAAAGATACAGTTGAAAATTAAAACCCTTTTTTTGGGGAATTAGGCACGGAAAAATTTGGCAAAAAATGACACCAAAATGAAATGGAGTTTTGTAAAAACGCTGTTTCTTTTAAAGAAACAACCAAAAGGCTTAGACCCCCTTGGATAAATGATACAGCTGCGGGACCAAATGGGTTTCAGATCCAATACCCCAAAAAATTAGAATAGAAAATTTAAAAGGAAAATCTCTGAACAAGTGAGACCCCCACAAAATCCTTATAAAAAACAAATTCTTCAGTAAAGCTAAAAAACCCCTGGCAGCACCTTTCCCTGATAGCACGTGGAGGAGTGTACCCCGGCGCGCCAAATTTTAAAAGGGGGGGTGACGACAAATCCCGCCGGCCCCCGTTGGCTTCACCTCTCCGTCATGCAGGGGATCCCCTTCTTCCCCCGATGCTTTGCCCCCGTAGCGCCATGTGCCGCAGCCTTTTTTTTCAACAAAACATACTTCTCCACCTGAAGTACCCCAAAGTTCGACTTCGTTCCGAACCGAAGTTTTTTTTGAAATTCAAACGAATTCCACTTCGTTAGAATCAAAATTGCCCATCTCTATCCGTGATAAAAACCCGGCGGTGCCGTGTCGGCTCGAAGCAGGGGCAGAAGACAGACAGGTAAGTAACAAAAGCAAAGAGGCCCCGCGGGCGGCCACGGCCACTCCCCGGGGGCAGAATGGGAGCGGAAGCATTGACCGTGACTGTACTCCCCCCCCCCTTAACAACCCCCCTGGGGTACTGGGACCCCGAAAGCAACCGGGGAACCCCCCCTCGATCCCCGAAACTGTCTCCAAAGGAGGTGCCTGAAAGTCCTGAAAGACTTTTTGGACTGAGGAACAAAAACGAAAGCTAGGAAGGCAAGGGTTGGCGGGAACAGAGATGTCTTGAAAAACCAGGGGTCTTTTGTGCTTGAGGCTCCTCAGCAAGAAAAACAGATGCAACACGTAGGGAAACAGGTGGGCGGGATTGCCCCAGACGGGCAGACTTCAGGCCGTGTGAATGGCATAGCTCATCCCATTTGACACCTTCACCCGTTTTCCAATCCAAGGATGGGCTGTGATGCTGGAACCACAGAAGTCCAAGAAGAACAAAACTTCTTACTGGTGGGAACTACCAACTCGAAGAGACATGGGTTTTGTGCGACACTGGACTGTCTCCTTCAGAATCTCCCCATTGATGGAAGAAAAACGCAGTGGTTTCTCTAGCCACAAGACAGGAAGGCAGAACTTCTCCAGTAGAGATGGGTGGATAAAGTTCTCAGACGTACCGGAGTCCAGCAGAGCAGGAACATTGAACAAAGCATCAGAAACATAGGGGAGAGTGACCAGTGTGGTCAAACGAGGAGCAGAAGCATCATTGCTCAGAGTCACTTCACCCACAATACCTTGGCACTTGGGTTTCTGGGGCGCAGCAGGGCAGGCTGGGCAGTTTGTTAGGGAATGTCGGGCACCGCCACAGTAAAGGTACAGGCTTAAGCTGCGTCAGCGAGTATGTTCCTGCGGGGTGAGATGAGTATGGTTCACCTCCATGGCTTCATCAGGCGAAAAAACAGGTGACAGGTGAGACACGCTCGGAAATTCCGGCACAAGACATGGAGGCTTGCGAGGTCAGGAGGACGCAGGCTGCTGGCGAAGCTCAAGCTTTCTTTCTGCGAAGTGGATATCAATCCTGGTGGCTAGAGCGATAAGGTCATCCAGGGCAGTAGGTCATGACACACCAGCTCATCCATGATGCATCCATAGAGGCCTCCCCAGAAGGCAGCAATGAGGGCCTTGTTGTTCCACACAAGCTCTGAGGCTAGGATGCGAAACTGGATGGCTTACTGGCCCACCGTAGAATCGCCTTGATGGAAACGGAGTAACAATGATGCAGTAGAGGTGTTGCGCTCAGGTTGCTCAAAGATTTTTCTTAAGGCACACAGGAACATCTGCAGATCGCCTGTCAGTGGATCCCTTCAATCCCAGAAGGATGTGGCCCAGACCAAGGCTTCACCTGACAACCGGCTGATGATGAACACCACCTTGGCATGGTCAGATGGAAATTGGTGAACCAGGACATCAAAGTAGATGGTACATTGGTTGAGGGCAGGCAAACGCAGGTGAAGGCCGGGACAGGTCATGGCAGTGGGAGGCAGAGCTACTACATGTGGCGGAGTAGGTATAGATGCCAGTGCAGACACAACTTCCTCCAGACGGGTAGTAATGTTCTGCAACTTCCAGAAAACTTGCTCCAGGCGCACACCACAATGGTTCACTGCAGCTGCCAGGTGCTGTATATCAGGTAGAGCCACATCGGCAGGATCCATAATTATGGTCAGTCCGTACTGTCACATTCTCACGGAATAGAACGCCAGGTATGCGCATCCTCTGGGCCACCGTGAGCATAGATGGTAAAGCTGGGGGCAGTAGCCGAAGTGCGGAACAAGACAGCAGGTGCTGGCACGGGTGACAAGACACAGCAGGTGTAGCCATAGATGGGTAATACAGGTCCCAGGCAGGTAATGGACTGGTACAAAGGCAGGTATACAGCAGGTAACGCACAGGTAATGCAGGTTACAGAAGCAATACAGCAGCCAGGGGTCAAGCTCTATGTAGATTACAACAACGAACTGACACTGGAGCAAGGGCAGGAAGTTCCTTTCATAGACAGAGGTCACAGGTCACGGGGCAGGTAATTGGGACACTGTCCCTTTAAATAGCAGAAGGCTGCGGCACACGCCCTTGGGGGCGCTTGTGTGCGCACAGGCAGTCACAGAGGACGAGAGCAAGCAGAAGTGAGGGTTGGTGAATAAGAGGTGCCATAGGCCGTAGGTACCGCAGCAGGGAAAGGAGGCGGGACAGGTAAGTATATCGCAGGAGCAATAGAGGACAACAACACAGCGGCCGGGGCATGGCTATGTCCGCAGCTCAGAACGGGGGCGCATTCTGTGCGCTATCTGCAACAAAGATCTCCCAATAAATAAGAAATCGTATCAATCAGCGTATCGATAGCGGTTTCTCGACCAAGAAAATTGGCAAACTTACACTATAGAAGTGCCATGACAGCTGGAAGAATATGAAGTCCGTCCATTCATTCCATAGCCAAGAGATGGATATCCAGGCAAAATATCAGAGTCAACAAGTTGACTCATCACAAGGTCTATGAGTTCTCTCATGACAAACACGGCAGAAGAGGGGACTTGTATGCATCGTAATAGTGAAATCACAGACGTGGACACGCATCGTGTGACTCGCATTATACATGTCTGGAATGTTTTGCCGAAAAAGGTGAAGTAGCTTCAACTTCAATATCCTCATTGTCATGGGTGCCCCTGCGACCCTCAACCCGGGTCGCAGGCGCACCCGTGCCTCCCAGTCTGGCGGTGCCACTGCCCACATGTCGGGCAGCAGACGCGCTTGCTCCGGCGGCCGAGTCCCGGCTTACTTACCCGTCCTCGCTCCCGCGGCTTCTCCTGTCCCTCAGCGCGCGCATCCCCGCGCCCTGGGGCGCGCGCGCCGGCTCTGTTAAATTTATAGGGCCGGCGCTATTCCGACGATTTATCTGGGGCAGTAAAAGGCCTCGGAGTCCGCTAATAATTTTGCAGCAGCCCAAGAACAACGGGGGTCTTAACTTTCCGAATATTCAAGCATACAATGTGGCCACGCTGATCCGTATGGCAACAGATTGGTTGCAAAATACTTCAGTATACACAGACACCTAGGCGGAGCAATCGTTTTTAGGGAAGATCTCACTAGTAAATTTTATGCATCTGCCCCTGCATCAAATCCCAGAACAGATTAAAGCCAATCCACTCGTATTTTCAACATGGCGGGGCTGGCAGAAAATGAGGACGCTCCTTGGACTACATCCCCATGCCTCTATGCTTCGCACATTAATAGGCAATCCAGATTTTCAGAAGGGAACTCCACATAGGGACTTCTACAGGTGGGAGAAAGGGGGAATCCTATCAATATACGATTTAATAGATGCAAAAACGCATAGGGTCTTACAATTTAAGGAACTAAGAGATAAATTCCCGGAGGCAGGGGTCTCCTTCTTCCCATATTTATGTGCCCGCAGCTACACCCTAACGCTGACTCCACACTTCACGCGGAGAGAATGGGATCCTTCAACACGTAGGCTCTTGCTCAAGAAAACAACTGAAGGGGGGCTGATTACCCACTATTACAAAGCTTTACATACACCACTAGGCTTTTCAGGCTCAACTATGGCACTAGCGAAATGGGCAGGAGATGACCCCAGTCTGGAGGTTTACACTCTACTTGCAGCGTTGACCAACAGTCGCAAATTCTTACCCTCCAGTAGGTACTGGGAGATGTCCCTCCAGTTGTACCACAGGGCATACATCACCCCAGTCAGGGGATACCGCATGGGCATTTTTGAGAGCAACAAATGCTTCCGATGTGGTGCACAGGAAGCGGATATCTTCCACTGCTTGTGGAGCTGCCCGGTGATCCAAAATTTTTGGGACCGAGTGATGACATTTACAAGGACGCACTTGATTAACTATGTTCCAAACAACCCTCTATGGGCCATATTCGGCCATGTAGTTACCCAGATGACCCCATGTGAACCGGGAAGCAGGAAATTATTATATATGATCTCAGCGGCAGGCGTTAAAACCATCTTGAACACATGGATACATGAGTCAGCGCCTCCTTTTCAGATGTCCTTGGAGAAATTGTCTTACATACTGAAAATGGATTGGGTGGAGGCCTCAGGTAGGAAGGAGACTCATGTCCAAAAATTTTTTCAAGTTTGGGGCAGTTTTATCCCTCTGCTCCCACAGAGAATACAAGAAGCCATCAAAGAATGTTTTAGCTTTACCACATGGTTCCAAGAGCAGACATTGATTGGCGAGGCTCCAATATAAGGGACTCAGAGATTTGATAGGTCCAGAGGATGGGAATCATGGATTAGCATCTACAATATTGTTTGGTGACCAAAGTGCCGGCCCTGTAGAATAGGAGAAAATTTAGGTACCGGATGAGGGGAGCCGCATAGATTGATCATACTATCACAACAGGGGTTGGGGGGTGGGCCCGGAGAATGGAGCACTTGTTTGTACGTGTTTTTGTTTTGTCTGAGCCTAACGTTGTATACAGTCTTCTTGCTCTTGTGACTTGTGTTTTTTCTTTTTTTGTCATTCAGAGAGCCTAGCGATATAGCTGAGGCAAGAACTGACAGTTTAAAATATAAGGAAAGTAAAGACCTTTAAGTCCAATGCTCCTGAATGCCATCTATAACTAGATAGTTACTGTGGCGATATTAGCCTGATAGATTATGATCATTGATCCTCTGAAAAGGACATGAGACTGCGAAATGGAGGCTCGGACAAGTTTTAATGTGTTTAGGTTTTCTTTAAATTTTGCATAAAATGAAAATTGGTAATGTGGAGTTTGCAAGTCGTAATGTATCCAAATGTTGAACCTATTGATGAAAATTTGCAAAATGTACCTCATAGCTTGTAATTTTACTGTACTTTGTGATACCTAATAAAGACATTTTGAAAAAAAATTTATAGGGCTGGCACACCGGTAATCGGGTATTGCCGGCCGCTGTCCTTATTTAAGCCTGCCTCTTTCCGGATGCCCTTGCCGGATCTTTAGTGCCCATTGCCTATTGAGAAAGCGTTCCTAAGTCGTGTTCTGATTACCGTGTACCGTACCGTTTGCCTCCGTCCCTCGACCACGAATCTTGCTGCCTGCCCTGACCTTCCTGCCTGTCCATGACCACGAACCTTGCCGCTTGCCCTGACTAACCTGCCTGTCCCCGACTATGAGCCTGCCTTCCGATTTTGTACCACGCTACACCTCAGCTGCCTCCGCAAGCAAGTCACGTCAGGGGTAGCGACCTGGTAGACTCCCGCCGCAGCAAGTCCATCCCGCTTTGCGGTAGGCTCTGGTGTAAACCGAGACCTACTTAGATTCCACTCCCTGGCGTGGCTTATGCCGTCGCTTGCGGCGGTCCAGAGGATCCACTACCTCCAACCGTGACACTCATAAGAGGCATTTGCTCGAGTTTGCAGAAAATGAACAGTAGAAGATTGGGAATGAATGATTTGGAGCGATGAGACTACAGTCAATAGACAGGGCTCTGATAGGTGAAAATGGGTCCAGGAGAATCAAGGGCAAAGGGGGCTAACTGATCAGGAAACTGAAGAAACTGTCAAGTTCAGTGAAGAAAGCCTGATGATATGGGGTTGTTTCACAGCCAAAGGCGTTGGATATTTGAGTACACCGCTCACATTTTTGTAAATATTTTATTATATCTTTTTAGGGGACAACACTAAAGATATTGCACTTTGATATAATGTAAATTAGTCAGTGTATATCATGCATAACAGTGTAAATTTGGTGTGCCCTCAAAATAACTCAATACACAGACATCAATGTCTAAACCGCTGGCAACAAAACTGAGTACTTTCCTACGTGAAAATGGACAGATTGTGCCCAATTTGCCATTTTCCCTCCACCATGTCATGTGACTCATTATCACAAGGCATTATGGGAAAGGGGCTGAGAAGCCCACAGCACCCTCTGTTGGTTGTAACAAATCCTCAATTTGCTTTTGACCCACCGAGTCTTGAGAAAGCAAAAAGGATTTTTTAGCCAAGCCAGTATCTCTCATCTGCAGACAACGCTGTTTCGGGATTTTTGTCCCTCTTCAGTGCAGAGTAGAGAAGATACTGGCTGGCTGTGTGGGAGGCATCGGGTAGCTCAGGAAGGGAAGGAGAGATCTTCCCTTCATGTGACTCATTAATAATACAAAGTCTCATGTGAGAATGGGGGGTAAGTGTGTTAAATTTAGTGTTATCGCTCTCACACTCTCTCATACTGGTCACTGGAAGTTCAGTATGACACCTCATGGCAAAGAATTCTCTGAGGATCTGAAAAAAAAAATATTGTTCTACATAAAGATGGCCTAGGCTATAAGAAGAATGCAAACACCCTGAAACTGAACTGCAGCATGATGGTCAAGACCATACAGCAGTTTAATAAGACGGGTTTCACTCACAACAGTCCTCACCATTGTCAACCAAAGAAGTTGAGTGCACATGCTCAGCATCATATCCAGAGATTGTCTATTCAAAATAAACATGTCCTGCTTGTCAGATGGTGTCAAGCGTGTGTGGCAGCAACCAGGTGAGGCGTACAAAGACAAGCACGGTTTCGATTTTTGCAGATGACACCAAGCTATGCAGGGTACTGCAATCTATGGAAGATGCTCATAAATTGCAAGCAGACCTGGACACACTGGGTGCTTGGGCATCCACTTGGCAAATGGGGTTCAATGTGGATAAATGTAAGGTTCTGCATCTGGGTAGAAATAATCTACAGGCATCATATGTCCTAGGGGGAGAAAAACTTGGAGAATCGCTTGTTGAGAAAGATCTGGGTGTTCTTGTAGATCATAGACTACAGAACAGCATGCAATGTCAATCAGCTGCCTCTAGGGCAAGTAAGATATTGGCGTGTATTAAAAGAGGCATGGACTCACAGGACAAGGATGTAATTCTACCGCTGTACAAAGCATTGGTGCGACCTCACTTAGAATATGCTGTTCAGTTCTGGGCCCCAGTTTATAGAAGAGATGTAATGGAGCTAGAGAGAGTACAAAGACGAGCAACCAAACTTATAAGGGGAATGGAGCATCTTAGTTATGAGGAGAGGTTAGTAGAATTGAACTTATTTAGTTTTAAGAAAAGACGGCTTCGGGGGAACATGATTAACTTATATAAATATATAACTGGTTCCCTCAAAAGACAAGGGGACATTCCCTTCGACTAGAGAAAATAAAAAGGATTCAATCTCCAGAGGAGAAGAGCGTTCTTCACTGTAAGAACTGTGAATCTGTGGAGTAGCCTTCCTGAGGAGCTGGTCACAGCAGGAACTGTAGAGAGTTTCAAGAAAGGCTTAGATACCTACCTGGAAATAAAGAATATTAATGTTTATGTAGCTATGTAAAATTCTGGATCCTGTCTGGTGGAGGCTCTGGGGTCAGAGATAGGGTCTCCACTGGAGCAGATTGGTTCTTGCCTTGTGGGTTCCAGGGCATTAACCAGTGGTGAGGCTGTGCTTAAAGTCCTTGCCTCTCTCCTTTCACCCACATTTTCCCCACACTTGGTTGAACTTGATGGACACGTGTCTTTTTTCAACCGTACTAACTATGTAACTATGTGTTTCTTGCCTAGAGTGAAGCATGGTGGAGGGAGTGTCATGGTTTGGGGCTGCATGAGTGCTGCTGGCTGTGGGGAGCTACAGTTCATTGAGGGAACAATGAATGCAAACATGTACTGTGACATACTGAAGCAGAGCATGATCCCCTCCCTTCAGAAACTGGGTCGCAGGGCAATATTCCAACATGATAACAACCACAAACACACCTTCAAGACGACCATTGCCTTGCTAAAGAAAAAGACAGTAAGGCTATATTCACACGACTTAAAATGGGACATACTGCGCACCGTTTTTCGCGCCGTACTGTGCTAACTACGGGGCGAGATACGTCCCAGTCATTACGGTAATCCACAGGTCTCATAGAGCAGTATGGCGAGCAGGGAGATAAGTGACATGTCAATTATTCACGGCGTATACGCGCAGTGAATAATGAATGTCTATGGGGCCGGCCCTGCTCCCGAGCACACGGCTTAATTGCGGCCGAAATACGTCTTGCAATTATTGCCGTGTGAACATAGCCTAAAGGTGCTGGACTGGCCAAGCCTATCTACAGACCTAAACCCTATTGAGCATCTGTGGGGCATCCTCAAACAGAAGGAGGAGTGCAAGGTCTCTAACATCCTCCAGCTCTGTGATGTCATCATGGAGGAGTGGAAGAGGATTCCAGTAGCTGCAACCTGTGAAGCTCTAGTGAGCTCCATGTCAAAGAGAGTTAATGCAGTGGTGGAAAATAATGGTGGCCACACAAAATATTGACACTGTGTGCATAATTTGTCCATTTTTACTTAGGGGTGTACTCACTTTTGTGGCCAACGATTTAGACATTGCTGGCTGTGTGCTGAGTTATTTTGAGGGCACACCCAATTTACACTGTTATACAAGTTGTACACTGATTACTT
Source organism: Phyllomedusa bahiana (assembly GCA_025379985.1). Taxonomy (NCBI): domain Eukaryota; kingdom Metazoa; phylum Chordata; class Amphibia; order Anura; family Hylidae; genus Phyllomedusa; species Phyllomedusa bahiana. Next base: position 139,499 of record JAODAL010004542.1, on the reverse strand, counting down.
TACAAATTGTCAAATCTTCAGTGTTGTCCCATGTAAAGATACAATACAATATTTTCAAAAATATGAGGGGTGATCTCCCTTTTGTAAGATACTGTATATTTGAGTATCCTACAAGAAGAGTTACTTCATACATTCGAGTACTATGGGTATGAAAAGGACAACATAGTGTACTAGCATGACAATGACCCCAAGCATACGTCGAGATTGGCAAAGAAATGGTGCAATGATAATTAAGTAGAGTTGCTTGCTTTTCCCCCACAGACCTCAGACCTCAACCCAATGAAGACTATATTTGTACCCAAGTGAGTCGACCAGTATGCACCAACATTGGGAATGTGTAGAAGAGACCCGGGATCAGATTTTTGTCAAGACATGTGTCACGGACTGTGGTAGTGGATCCGCTAGACCACTGCAAGCGATGGCGTAAGCCACACCAGGGAGCGGAATCTAAGTAGCACCCAGTATTCACCAGAGCCCGCCACAAAGCGGGATGGACTTGCTGTGGCGGGAAAATACCAGGTCGCTTCCACTGGCGTGACTTGCTTGCAGTGGCAGCCAAGGGTAAGCATGGTACAGAATCGCTAGATGTAGACGTAGTCGGGGACAGGCAGTAGGTCAGGACAGGCGGCAGAGGTTCGTGGTCGAGGGATGTAAGCTAGGACGGTACGGTACACAGTAAGACAGACGAGGCTCAAGGAACGCTTTCTCTATAGGCACATGGCACTAAAGATCCGGCCCCCGACTCAGGAAGGGGCATGCTTAAATAAAGGCAGCGCCCGGCAATACCCAATGACCAGAGCGCTGGCCCGTGACATTTCACAGAGCCGCGCGCGCCCTAGGGAGCGGGGACGCGCGCACAGGGAGACTGGAGCTGCAGCAGGAGCGCGGCCAGGTAAGTAGGCAGGGACCCGGCCGGCTGGGGGGACCACGGGTGTGCCTGCACCCGTGACAGTACCCCCCCCCCCCATCGGCCTCCCCCTCTTTCTGGCCTGAAGGAACTTCTGAATAATATTACGGTCAAGAATATTGTCTTCTGGTTTCCAGGACCTCTCTTCAGGCCCGAACCCTTTCCAGTCAATGAGGAAAAACCGCTTCCCTCTGATTGTCTTCATATCCAGAATTTCCTTTACAGTAAAGACATTGGTGGCATCGGCCTCAGGAGTGGGAGGAGCAACTACCCAAGAGAAACGATTTAGGATCACTGGTTTCAGAAGAGAGACATGGAAGGAGTTCGGGACCCGCATAGTGGGAGGAAGGCGGTGCTTGTATGCCACTGGGTTTATACGCTTCAGCACCTCGAACGGACCCGGGGACCAAGCTTATAGCTGGGAACCTTGAGACAGATATATCTAGCCGACAACCACACCTTGTCACCAGGAGAGAAGATCGGCGGGGGTCTTCGCTTTCTGTCAGCTTGCGCCTTGGTACGAGCGGAAGCCTGGAGTAGAGAATGGTGCGTCCTGGACTAGCTCCTCCACGACAGGGACCTCAGAGGGTACAGAAAGGGGGAGGGGTGGGCAGGGATGTCGCCCATAGACAATAAAGAAAGGAGCAGCCCCGGCAGACTCCGAGTCTAAGGAGTTGTAGGAAAACTCAGCCCAGGGTAACAAATTAGACCAATCGTCTTAACGCGCAGAGACAAAGTGGCGCATGTAGCAGCCTAGAGTCTGGTTAACTCTCTTCACTTGCCCATTAGACTGAGGGTGATAGGCCGAAGAAAAGTCCAGTTTTACTTGTAGATGGTGTAAGATGGCAACAGCAGGGAGGGTGTACAATGGAGTGTACATCCCAGCCAGGGTCCCAAAGTGGGTGGTCCAGCCCCATCGTGATTACTCCTAAGCCAGATGGTAGCTTGCGGTTTTGTAATGACTTCTGCAAGTTGAAAGAAGTCTCCAAATTCGATGCCTACCCCATGCCAAGGGTCGACGAGCTGATCGAGAGGTTGGGACCAGCGAGGTATATGACCACCTTAGACCTCACCAAATGGTATTGCCAGGTTCCCCTCACAGATCAGGCCAAGGAGAAAACTGCATTTTCCATCCCAGAGGGACACTTCCAGTATGTGGTCCTTCCCTTTGGTTTACATGGGGCCCCTGCGACCTTTCAGAGGCTAATGGACATCATCCTGCAGCCGCATAAAAAATACGCCGCCGCATACCTGGATGATGTGGTGATCTATAGTGCCGATTGCGATTCCCATATGGTGAAGGTGCAAGCGGTTCTAGACGCGATAGGGGCCGCTGGGCTAACGGCCAATCCACAGAAATGTGCGATAGGGCTAGAGAAGGCTCGCTACCTCGGCTACAACATCGGCCGAGGGGGTCATAAAACCCCAGGTAGACCAGCTCGAAGCCATTCAGAATTGGCCTCAACCTGTGTCCAAGAAACAGGTTAGAGCCTTCCTTGGCATTGCAGGCTACTACAGGAGGTTTGTGCCAGGCTTTGCCACAATAGCTGCCCCTCTCACAGACCTCACCAAGGGAGCAAAACCACCATAGTAAAGTGGAACCCAGAGGCTGAACAAGCCTTTCTGAAACTCAAGGAGGTGCTCTGTAAGAGACCTGTACTGGTTACCCCTGATTTCAAAAGGGGAATTCATAGTACAGACGGATGCCTCAGAGGTAGGTTTGGGTTGCAGTCCTGTCCAAAGGGTTAATGGGGAAGAGCACCCCGTCGGGTACCTCAGGGGAAGCTGTCGGCGGCAGAAAAAGAACTACTCGATTTGAGAGGGAATGTCTTGGGTCTGAAATGGTCAATGAGTCGCTGAGGTACTATCTAGTGGGGAGGCAATTTAGGGTGATTACTTATCACTCCCCGTTGAAATGGATGGCCCAAAACAAAGGGAAAAACGTGAGGGTAACCCGGTGGTTCCTGGCTCTGCAGGACGTTAAATTCTGTGTGGAACACCGTCCTGGGTCCCAACAAGCAAACGCAGACGCGTTATCTAGAGTGCATAGTTTCGGGGCACAAGGTGCTCCGCCCCATGGGTCTGAGCAGAGGGGAGGGATATGTAAGGTGGCAACAGCAGGGAGGGTGTACAATGGAGTTTACATCCCGGCCAGGGTCCTGGCATGCACTTTTCGATGTCCAAACACATGTCCCCAAAGTAAGGAGCCTTGGGGGAATGAAAGGCCAAAATTCAATAGTTGTTGACAGTTTAGACTGTCGACATATGTTTAACATGTGTAATATGTTAGCATGGCTTCCAGCCATTTCCTGGGTTGGCCATTTATTGGGAGTGAGCATAGAGCAGGGTGGGTGCTCACTCCCCATGGTTCCACTCTGGGATTTACCTGGAGTATATAAGTCAGCAGGTAAGCTGACTAGGGTGGTTACAACCCCTGAATACCTTTAAGTCTTGGGTGGAGACATGCTGGAAAACCAGCAGGGAAAACTTACAGGCTGTCAGTAAGTTGGTCTATGTTAGTTAGAGCCTAGACGGGCAGGCGTTTGTTTTGTTTATGTTTGTGCATGCCTTGCACTTGTATTTCTGTTTGCTGCTAATAAAATACAGAGGCCCTGTATTTTTTACACCTGGAATCCGTCTTTGTCTCTGCCTGAAAACACGTGAGTCATGATCCCAGAGCCGCTAAAGCTCACAATGGTTGCAGAGGGAGCGCCAGAACCTTGAAACAAATTGGACCCCCCGATCTGAAACTATGTGCGGAGGAAGCCCATGAGGCCGGAAAATGTGTTGGAAAAATAGGCTGGCAAGGCGAGGGGCTGAGGGTAGGCCTGGCAGAGGAATAAAGTGAGACATTTTGGAAAACCGGTCTGTAACCACCCAGATCACGGTGTTACCAGAGGAAGAAGGGAGATCAGTGATAAAGTCCATGGCCACATGGGTCCAAGGACAGCTGGGTATCGGCAGTGGTAGGAGCAGGCTTGAGACAAGGGGACTTGTTCTGGGCACAGTAAGCGCAGGACTCCACGAACTCACGAACATCTTGGACTAGACCTGGCCACCAGTAAAATCGAGAGATGAGGGAGCAAGACCTCTACACCCCTGGGTGCCCAGCCATACGGGAGCAATGACCCCCACAGTACTTTTTTCCCCCGGGGAAGGGGAGGGGGGACGATCGATGTCTTCCCGGGGGAATAGTTGTGGGGTCTAGGGGCGGGGCAAGATGAGCCGTTCTGGGGGGGATAAGGGCCTGGAGTGGGTTTGTTCCCAGTCACATCCAAAGCACGGAGAGAGCGTCGGCCTTGACATTTCTTCAGAGGCGAAAAGAATTAGAAAAATTAAACCGGAGAAGAAGGGGGACCAACAGCCTGGGGGATTTAATTGTTAAGCTTTTTGGAGATATAACAGGTTTTTTTGGTTTTAGATGTTACCGCGGGTGACGACACCCTCCAAGAGATCCCGCCTTTCCCCTCCAAGGCCAGTTTGAGGCCCAAGTAACTCCCGTCACCAATAGAGTAATTCCTTTACCAGAAAAACGAAAGTGAGAAAAATTGGTGGGGTGACAAACTACGCCGAAGCGCCGAGCTGACATCCGGGTGGGGACCACTGTGCACCGCGCCCGAGGTGGTAGTGGGGACCCTTTTAGGGAGCGGATCTAAGGGCCCCTGGTTTTAAAACCGACCGCCGAAAAGCGGGATGGACTTTGCTGCAGGACCCCGGGTCGTACCAAAAAAGACGGGGTCCCTGTGGTACAGCGGGGTGGGGACAGGAATCCAGGCGTGGAATCAGGAACAACAGGAACATGTGCAGCGGGGAAACGGGAGGGTAATGTACACATAGCACCAAATAGGCGGGAAACGGGGACGGGTAACCAGCGGTATAGACCAGGGAACACGGCAGTTTAAATCAGACAGGGAGAAACAGGACAGAACACTGCGGGATACAGGAGAAAAAGAACAAAGGGGCAGGGTCAGGAGTAGGTTGAAGCAGGTACTGGATCCCAACTCGGGGGTTAAAACCCCAACAGCAGCCTGAGATGCTGGAAACTCAAATGGGGCTTTTTGGGGCAAAAAGCAACAATGGTGACCCAGAGTAGGGGGCGGGAACTTCCTTTTATACCAAGGTCAGGTGAAGAGGAAAGGTCACAGGACAGGAAACTAATAAATGGAGGAACTGCCGCATGACGCCCTAGGAGCCAAAGGGCACAGAAAGGCCCCGGGAAAGCAACAGGAAAGGAAAAAGACGGAAGGCCGACACCCTGACGGTCCATGGCAGGGGACCGGGCGTGAATGTGACGTACTCCCCCTCAAAGCCACCTCCTCCCCCTCCAAACCCAAAAAAAATAGCATTCCACATAGTTCGGGCCCCCGAACTCACGGGGGAAACCCCAAAAACAATAAAAGGCTGAGGGGAACACCTAAAAAGGGGCATGGGGGGAACCCCCCGGGCACTGGCAAGAAAGGGGGGACTCAGGGGGAAAGCAACAAAAAGGGTAAGACGTCGGCGGACCTGAGCTAGGCAACGACGGACCTCTGGGGGACCTAGTAGGAAACGACGGCGCTGGGGGCGGGACCATGAGTAGGCAACAGCGGACCTCTGGGGGGGGACCAGGTGGGAAACAGAGGGACGCTCTGGGCGGACCATGAGCTGAAAAAACGGAGGCTCTGGCGGGACCATGGCTGGGCAACAGAGGGACGCTCTGGGCTGGACCATGAGCGGCCACAGACGGCGCTTGGGCTGGACCATGAGCTAGGCCCAAACGGGACTTTCGGGGCTGACCTGACAGGCCAAAACGGACGCTCTGGGCTGGACCTGGCTAGGCCAAACGGACGCTCTGGGCTGGACCATAGCTAGCCAAAAAGGACGCTTTGTGGACCATGAGCTGGGCCCAAACACGCTCTGGGTGGACCATGACTAGGCCAAAGGATGCTCGGGGGGAACGGGGGGCCAAAAATTTAAGGCAGGCCAAACGGAAGCTCTGGGCTGGACCATGAGCTAGCCAAACGGACGCTCGTGCTGGACCATAGCTGGGCCCCCAAGGGACGCTTGGGCTGGACCAAGAGCCAGGGGGAAGGGATACTGACATCGGGGCGAACCAAGCCAGCAGACGGGGATACTGAACTCTGGCAAAAAGACCAGGGGGACGGGGAACTGACACTCTGGGCGAACCCTGAGCCGCGGACGGGGATACTGCACTTGGGCAAACCCATGACCCACGGACAGGGATACTGACACTCTGGGGGAACCGGCCGCAACAGGAACTGAACTCGGGCGAACCATAGCCGCGGACGGGATATGACACTCTGGGGCGGCCCAAGACCCACGGACAGGGATACTGAAAAACTCTGGGGCGAACCATGAGCCAGCAAGAAGGATACTACACTCTGGGCAACAAGCCAGGGGGACGGGGATATGACACTTTTGGGAACCAGAGCCAGGGGGACAGGGAACTGACACTCTGGGCGAACCATAGCCACGGACGGGATACGACACTCTGGCGAACCATGAGCCAGGGGAAGGGATACGACACTCGGGGAAAAACCCATGACCAGGGGAAACAGGGTACTGGACACTTGGGAACCATGAGCCAGCGGGGGGGGGAATTAAATTGGAAATGACCAGGGAAAGGGAATGAAAAGGGGAAATGAGAAGGGAAAGGGGGAAACTGACAGGGGCCCCAGGGGAAGGGGACAACAGACAGATGCTCGGGCGAACCAGACCCAGCGGACAGAAGATAGACGTCGGGTAAACCCATAGCCAGGGGACAGACAAAAAAGACGCTCTGGGCAAACCCAAAATGACCCAGGGGACAGAGAGACAGAGGCTCTGGGGAACCATGACCGTGGCAGAAGAATTTTGGGGCAAACCCATGACCAGGAAAAAGGTGCAGACGTCGGGGCAAACCCCTGAGCCAGGAACGGGTGCAGAGCTCGGACGAACCATGAGCCAGGAAGGGGTTTTCAGACGTCTGGGTAAACCATGAGCCAGGCAACGGGCAGATCCCGGGCGAACCAGACCCGGCAACGGGTGCAGACCCCTGGCCGAACAAGACAGGCAAGGGGTGCAGACGCCTGGGGAACCATTACCCAGGCAAGGGGCAGACGTCGGGGAACCATGAGCCGGGCAACGGGTGCAGACGCTGGGGGCGAACCATGAACCAGGCAACGGGGAGACGCCTGGGGAACCCCTGGGGGGGGAACCTTTGGGGCGGGCCAGGGTGCAGACGTCTAGACGAGGGCAGGGTCACCCCTGCGGAATCCAGGGTCAGTCCATTCTGTAGCGGTTTGGGCATGAAAAAATTACCCCGAACCCAACCCTGACATCCAGGTGTGGGATCCACTGTGATCACCGCAGGCGGGTGATAGCTGGGGACCACGCCAGGGGGGGCGGGGGGTTCTAAAGGGGGCCCCTTGGGCTTCACTGGACCCGCCCAAAGCGGGGTGGACTTTTCTGCGGGGCCCCCCAGGTCGCTACCCCTGCGTGGCTACCTGCGGGGACAGCCGGGGGGCGGGCAGGGGAAAACAGGCGGTGGAAACAGGAACAACAGAAAAATGTGCAGCAAGATACAGAGGGATAAAGTACACAAGCCCACAGGGATAAGGCGGAAAATGGACATAACACAGCAGGGATAGACCAGGGAACGGAGGTACATCAGGAACGGAGAGCCCTACAGGACAGGAAACTGCAGGATACAGGAGACACAGACACGAGGAGGGTGGTCAGGAGTTTAGGTGGGAACAGGTACTGGACCAGCAACTCAGGGGTTAAAATCCCCCCAAAAGCAGACCTGAATCTGGCAGGGGCTCAAAAGGGGGCACAGCAGAGCTAAACTGAAAAAATGGATGACCCAGGTAGAGGCAGGAAATTCCTCTTATACCGAGGTCAAGGGGAAGAGGAAGGTGCACGGGACAGGAAACTAAAAAATAGGCAGGAAGGCCCCCGCAAACCCAGGAGGGACTTGCACAGACAGAACCAGGGAAACAACACGAAGGACAGGACAGGGAAGTACGGAAGGCACAACACCCTGGCGGCCATGGGGAGGGGGCCGCGGATGAACCGTGACAGTGAGGGTCTTTCCTTTTGGGGCCCCCTTTGAAGAGTAAGCCCCGGGCCCCCCCCGAGGAGGCATCGACCTCAAGAAAGAACGTTTTTTTCCTTTTTGGCCCAAGGACACAGGGGAGAGGGAAAGGCAGACTTTAAAATTGGCCAAGCTTCGGATTGACGTTTTTCTTGGTTAACCCACTAGGGGGAACACCAGCGAGGAAAATGTGGTATAAATTGACTGTATTTGTTTGGGGAAATCCAGGAATCTCTGTATGGTCGGAGACCCACGGGCTGGGCCACGTAGGGCAGCAACTTACGGGATCCATCTGCAGGGCCCCCCCTTGGGAAATGAAAGTAGCCCAGGAAGGAAAGGGTTGCTGATGGGAAAAGACACTTCTCGAGTTGGGATAGAGGGGTTGGGCCCCTTTGACGTCTGAGGACTTTTTTACATGAACTGATGGGACTCAAGGTCGGAGAGAAAAACCCCGAAATCATCCATAACGACCCCGCATGGTAAGGAGGCCCGGAATAATTTATTGAAAAAATTCTGGAAGACGGGTGGGGCATTGCAGAGTCGAAGGGGGACCAGGTTCCAAAGTGCCCGTTGCGAGTGTTTTAAGGGGGTTTCCATTTATCACCCTCACTTTTCCCATGGTTTTAACCCCTCCAGAACAAAATTTTGAAATTTCTTGGCACCCCGAGCCGGTCAAAAAAAACTCCGTGAACAGGGGCAGAGGATAGTGGTTCTTTACCGTGATCTTATTGAGCCCTTGGTAGTCTATGCAAGGACATAGGGAACCATCCTTCTTAGCCACAAAAAAAAACCTGGCCCCAGCTGGAGAGAGGGACTTGTGTATGAACCCCTTCTGAGATTCTCCTTGATATAGGTAGACCTAGCCAAGGTCTCAGGTACCGACAGGGGTAGAACACCTGCCCGTGGATGAGACGTCCGGGTAGAAGATCAATAGGACAGTCATATGGGCGATGGGGAGGCAACGTCTCGGCTTGCTTCTCGGAGAAAACGTCCGCAAACGCTTGATACGGGGCGGGAAGGCCCGCCAAAAGCTTAGATGGCACTGTAGGAGAAGCGGGAAGCACCGGGCGAGGTCCCACCAGACAGCGAGACCGACTCTCCGGCCCCCAACTCAAGACTTCGCACGTCTACCAGTTGAGCATGGGAGCATGGCGCTGCAGCCACGGGAGACCCAGGAGAATGGACGAGGAAGAACGGGGTAGCACGTAAAACGCAAGTCTCTCCTTGTGCAGAGCCCCTACTTGCAAGAACAGAGGCTCAGTACGGAATCGAATTGGATCGCTGAGAATTTCTCCACTGACAGAGGAGATGATTAGGGGCTTCTCCAGGCAGTTCACGGCGAGGTTATGCTGGGACACCAGGGCAGCGTCCGAGAAATTTCCAGCCGACCCAGAGTCCAGGAAAGCAGCAACTTGAAACTGGGAACCTGACCCAGTGCCGACGAGAACGGGCATGGTCAGATGAGAAGAGGCCTTGCTTCACTAGGGACGCCTCTCCCACGTACCCTAGTGCGTACGTTTCCCGGACACTGAGGACACAGTGGGAAAGATCTGCGGAAATGGTCAGAACTGGCACAGTACAGACAAAGGTTCTCCTCACGTCTTAGGGTTAGCTCCTGTGCAGACAGGTGGGCTCTATCCACCTTCATGGCCTCCTCGGCAGCAGGCAGAGAGGGCAACTGTGGCGGCCTTTGGAATACTGGAGCCAGACGAGGGAGACAACGGGGTCTAGTCTGTTCTCGTTCTTGCCGGAGCTCTTCCTGGCATTCCCGAGAAACAGATGTCAATCCGAGTGGCCAGGGAGATAAGGTCACTCAAAGAAGACGGGAGGTCCCGGGCGGACAGGGCATCCTTGATGCGGCTGGAGAGGCCCTTCTTGAAGCTAGCTTCAACGCCGCTTCATTCCATGATAGTTCAGAAGCCGAAGTGCGGAACCGTACCACATAATCGCCTACAAATGAGTCCCCTTGGCGCAGATTTAACAAGGCGGTCTCAGCAGAAGAAGCCCGGTCAGGTTTCTCGAAAACACTACTGAACTCGGTGAGGAATGTGGCAAGGATGGCCGTGATTGGGTCATCCCTGTCCCAGAGGGGGTAGCCCAAGCCAGGGCTTTCCCAGAAAGAAGGCTGAGCACGAACGGCACCTTTGACCGTTCGGGAGGGAATTGGTTGCCCATTAATTCGATATGCAGGGAGCATTGGGTGATAAAGCCCCTGCAAGCCTTGGTAGTCCCCATCGAACTTGCACGGCATAGACAGACGGAGCCTTGGACCAGCAGTCGGTGCAGGAACCGAAGGTGCAGCGGGAGCCACGGGAGCGGGTTGCTGCTGCTGTGCTGCCTGGAATTGCTGCATCATGGCGGAGAGATGGCTGATTTGCTGGGCTTGCTGAGCGATCTGTTGAGAGTGCTGAGCCACGATGGTGGGAGGGTCAGCGTCGGCGGCAGAGGCGTTTGGCGGGATCCATGGCCAGATCTTACTGCCCATGGACTGTGGTAGTGGATCCCGCTAGACCACCGCAAGCGGGCCCCAACCGGGCGGGAAACTAAGTGCACCCCGGAATCACCAGAGCCCGCCGCAAAGCGAGATGGACTTGCTGTGGAGGGAAACTACCAGGTCGCTTCCACTGGTGTGACTTGCTTGCTGTGGTAGCCTAGGTTAAGCGTGGTACAGAATTGCTAGACATAGACATTGTCGGGGACAGGCAGTAGGTCAGGACAGGCGGCAGAGGTTTGTGGTCGAGGGACGTAAGCTAGGACGGTAAGTAAATAAGGGCAGCGACCGGTAATACCCAATTAACGGTGCGCTGGCACTTTTAATGTCACAGAGCCGGAGAGCGTGCCCTAGGGAGCGGGGACTCGCGCGCTGGGAGACTGGAGCTGCAGCAGGAGCACGCCCGGGTAAGTAGGCAGGGACCCCGACGGCTGAGTGAGCGCGCCCGCTGCCTGGCATGCGGGCAGCAGTGCCGCTCGCGGGGGGAACACGGGTGTGCCTGCGACCCGGGACTAGGTTCGCAGGGGCACCCGTGACAACATGCTTCAATCTGATGAAGAGCCCAGAAAGATTGAAGCAGTGTTGAAAGCCAAAGATGGATTTGCAAAATAATACAAATTTAAATTTTGATTTTTAGGATTAAAAAAGTTTCATGACAAGAATCTGGGTAACTTAACATATGCTAAATAGTTGGAAGTCAAATTGATGTATGAGATAGCCAAGATGATTGTCTATAAAATGATGGTAGTCTGGCACTCAAAGCTGTAGTGGATGATGACATGGAGCCTGAAAGTCACAAGTTCAAAACATTGTTAGCCTTTTGCTTGTGAGTGTAAATGTAAGGGGTTATACTTGTGTTGGGATGTTGACAGTAGTGGGTTGCCATGGGAAACCAAGGAGTAGGATGGCTAAGGCTATGTTCACACGGCATTATTGCTCGGGCATTCGTGTATTCGCCGCTAGTAATTGACATGTCACTTATCTCCCCCCAGGGCGTATTGTGCGAGCAGGGAGAGGAGGCATAATCCAAAGTTCTCTATGAGAACTGTGGATTACAGTAATGACTGGGACGTATTTCGGCCCGTATTGAGAGCAGTACGGCGCGAAATACGGGCCGAAATATGTCCCAATTTCACTCGTGTGAACATAGCCTTAGAGTGGTCAGTTGAGAGTTGGCAATTAGAGAGTGACCAGCAAGGAGCAGGCCCTTGAATCTGGCAAGAGGGGTGGCCGATATCCCTGGCGGCAAAAGAAGGAGAGGCATGTGACACTAAGGCCATGTACATAGTTAGAGTTTGAAGCAAGAAAACGGAGAGGAGGCATCGGTTAGAGAAGCAGCAAGGAGTTCAGCAGGAGGCCTTGGTCGTAGTGGAAGAGCCACTGGAGTGGTCAGGTAGGAGCAGTAAGGTGGGCAAGAGGAGAACACCTCAGGAACTGCGTGTTTGTGTGTATGCTGAAGCTGCTGGATGCTGAGACACGGACGTACTGGATGTTCTGCAACAGTCGCTTGAAGACGAGTAAAAGCCTCGTTTATCCCGATGCGTGTTGTATCTGTCAAGTTATTCAAGCGCAGGTGCACTACAGAGTCCCACACGCACCTCTCCTCGCAATACAAAAAGGACTTGAGGATACCAGGGCAACCTGGAGGTGAGAGTACTTGCTCCGGGCAATGACAAGTTCACATCATCCCCCCTCTGCTGGTACAGGAGAACCTGGGGGTGTGGTTGGTTGCCACGGACAATGGGCAGGTTCAATTGGGCGCTGCTGCAAGTCACCCCATCTACCAGTAAGATCAAGGTACTCAAATAATTGTTGGCAATATGTCAGTCCACCTTGTCTAATATATGTGATGGTTCTGATTAGCAGCCAAAAAAATTGACACCAGGTGAACTTAATTGACCACAATCAATCACATCTGTATCACAGTATATGTTAAATACACCAGCTTCAGTGACAATTAGCATTTTCCTAGTATAGTACCAGAGTTTTGTGCACCATCTTCTGTTGCCTCCCACAAATACTTCTAAACTTTTCTACAGCCTATAGCCATCTCTAAAATATTCAGTCTGTATTTAGCTGTATGCGACTTCTACTGACCAGAGAATAGCCTGCAAATAACACGGCACCAAGGTGCGGAAATTGGTGAAGATTATTTTTTCTAAATGTTTGGAGAAATGGTAATAAAGAAAATATGCTGTACACATTAGTTTTCCTTCAATGTAATAATTACAGTGAAGGAAATAATTATTTGATCCCTTGCTGATTGTGCAAGTTTGCTCACTGACAAAGGCATGAATAGTCTATAATTTTAAGGGTAGGTTAATATTAATATTGAGAGACAGAATATCCAAAATAAAATTTTTCTGAGGCATCTTTTGGATCCCCCCCCTAATCACATGATCGACAACATAATTTGCAATGTGTAAAAACTGCAGAAAACGCTACACCTACCGATGCTTCTGAAAATAAAATACTCCTGCCCAAGACAAAAGAAGAGAAGGAGCCCAAAGATACAAAAAAGACAAAGAAATGAAGTTAAAGGGGTTTTATCATTTCATTAAATGGTCTTCAGAATAAGGGAACAGTGAAAACAAGCAACTTTGCAATTTGATGTCATTTACAAAGCTGTCTTGTTTTCACAGTCTGCCTTATCTTCGTTTTGTGTAAACACTGTTCCCCAGTGCCGGTCGGATCCCACCTCCTTGCATTTCGTTGGCTGGCGGCTCTACTAATTTACATTCTGTCTGGTCCCCGGTCGTATTCACGGGAGCGTGCATTCCTGCCTCTCTCACTCAGAATAAAGGACCGGCAACAATTTCGCACTGTACAGCCACCTGCTCCTCAGTGACACTGTAGCTGTTTCTACAATCAGGAAACAGCAGAATTGTGCCTCGGTGCCTTGTGTAAACATAGAAGGGAGACGGATCTGTACTCTAGATGAGTTTATAGAAGACTGGATTCAACTGTAACAAACCTCCAACTGTGAGAGAAGAGATCAGTGCTCTGAGTTCATAGAAGACTGTCTAGACTGAATGCAGGCCTGTGGTATGGAAACAGCTCTTACAAATAAGACTGCCTAGGGAGAGGACAGTGACATGTGGACTCAGTGAGGGGTGGGGGTGGGGAACACATTGATTCGGGAGTGAGCATGAACAGTGAAGGGGGAGGATGATGTCATCCCCTTTCAGTTAAGAAACACCCAGTTGGGAGGGGAAGAAAAGCCTCTGGATTTCGAGGAACTGAGAGAATCAAGCTTCAAGAAAACAGCCGAACTGATGAAGCAATACATCCTCTTTAGGGGCCGTTCACACAGCTTATTTCACCATGGATTGGAGCCATACTGCGCGCCGGATTTGCGCTACAGTACGGCTCCAATCCGTCGCAGTAATTACGGTAATCCACAGTTCTCATAGAGAACAGTGGATTCCGTCGCTCCTCCCCGCTCGGCGAATCCGTCGGCCGGGGAGAAAGTCACCTGCACATTATCCAGGCGCAATACGCGCCGTGGATAATGCAAGTCTATGGGGCCGGCGGGCTGCGCCACCGCCCCGCCCCTTATTCAAGCCAGAATTGCGAGCGCAATCCGGCTCGCAATTACGGCTTGAATAAGCCGTGTGAACACGGCCTTAAGGTTATGCCTCCACTGGACAGAAAAATTTCAGCTTTTTCAGCGTTTTTTGTTTTCTAAAAACACTGAAAAAAAAAGACTGATAACAGCTCCCAAAGACGCTATAGTAAAAACGTCTCCACTGAGCGTCTTCTTTCTGTTCGTTTCTGCTGCTGGTCGTTTTTTGAAACGTGTTGCAAAAAACGACTGAGCAGGGCAGAAAGTTTACTATTGGAGTCTATGGCTGTGTCTCCACTGCACAGAAAAAGTGCAATTTTTTCAGCGGTTTTAGTTTTTTTTTTACAATGCTGTGCATGTCTGCAAAAAATGCTCCAAAAACCGCAAAACACGCCAAATCACGTCCGTTTTTTCAGCTGCTTTTGACAGACAGTGGACACAAATCTCAGTTTTATGAACATTTTTAGTATTTGGTTTTCTGGTTGTCTTTTGGTCATTGCAGTGTAGCAATTGTCTTACACTGTGAGCCTTTTATTCGCCTATTGACCTCCAGCTAATTTGTGTCAGTTGCAGGATTTGCTAAAAATATTGGAAAAACACCTGCAATTTTGTAACATATTTGCAAATCTGTCAGGTAACTGATTTTAGCCCCCCCAGTTTTTTAAGCATCTTTGGCCCCAAAACTGCCCTGCACAATGTAAGTACAAAGGGCCAAATAAAGCTGGACTAAAGCCCCGGTGCCACCATAAGAGTCAGGAGTCCCCTCATGGTGCTCAGCGGCACAAGCGGTACACAGCCTATGAGGCGCGGGGCGTGCGGCGCTCACAACCAGGCAGCAGCCAATCACAGCTCGCCTTCCAGCCCACGTTCCCCGCCTCCCGCAGCCCCGCCCCCCCGCTCGCGCGCCACCTGGCGGGCGCCCGTCTCCGCGCTGATAGGCAGGTGGCTGAGCCAATGCCCCGCACCTCGCCCGTGTCATTCAGCCTGATAGCGGTGCCCGGCCGGGGGGCGGAGTCCTTGTGGCTGATGTCACACGTCTTGAAGGCAAGGGGGCTGGCTCTCGGCTCTGCAGGGTGAAGTAAGAAGGGATCGGATGCTGTGGACGGAGCCTGGCTGCAGCAGCTAGATGCGATGCATGGAGGATGGGGAGGATGCATGAGGCGGGTAAGGCTGCTGATGGCTCTGCAGTGCGGGGATAGGACGGTGGCTGCGGTCACTCCGCATTGTGTCATCACCTTGAATGGATGGACTAATGGGCTGAGAGTTGGCACTGCAGTGCCAGGACTCCCCTGGAAAGGCTGCTGTGACCTCCACACTGTGCAGCATCGCTCCCTGATGCCATAGACATGGCTGGGAGCTGGCTGCTCAGGGTCATGCCACCCTCACTTTGTATGTGCCTGCCCATCCACCTGGCATGGGGAGCTGTAAACAACCATTATCATGTCGGCCTCCTATACCGTGGCTGTCAGCTCCATTGTGATGGTCACATGGTGTGTACAGTAACCTCAGGTTATGAATGGCGTGTGTATTGAGGGGATCTTTTGTAATGTCCTATGTTATTGTCATGTCACCGATGATTATTGAGTTAATGCTATATGTTTTCTCCATGTACTAACAATCCCGACATTCGGAATGTTGTGCCCTATTTATATCTGTGCCATTGGCCTCTATTTATAGTAGCTAGGCCACAAAATGCCAGCCAGGTGGCAAACCTACCTGCTGGTGTGCCAGCCTGACCCAGTTCATGGGAGGTTTGTCCGGTTTAGGATTTCCCATTTACATTTTGACTGCCACATAGTAGCAGGCCCTGGGCTACCCTGATTAGGGCAGATCGTGGCATGACATTTCATCAGTTATTGGACGTGGTATTTGCCATGTTAGTTGGCATCACTTTACTGTATGTGATTGTCCTGTATGTCTCCTGCTCTGTGAATGTTGGTGACGACTGGTCATAGTAACTTGCAGGTTGGTAAATGTAGTGAGTGCTAGCTTGGGTAGGTCTCTTCCAGTGTAAACCTAAAGTGTTCAACTTGCACATGTCACCTATGTTATATGGGGTTATCAATGAAATTTACCTCGTTTGTTGAGTGAGGTGGGACCCAAAACGCGTTGGATGCTGTTTTGCACGGTCCTGTAAATGGTGATATGAAATAAATTCGTGGATGACATACCCTCTGGAATCTCCGCTTTGTGGATAAATCTACCAGTTTTTGAGCTTTTGCTAGCAGCTTTCCGTGGGGGACATCTAACCACATACATACAATAATGTTGATGTAATGGTGATTGGAGTTTGCAGTCTCGGACTTTCAGCGGGGGTGTAGGGGTAAGCGGCAGTAGCCTGTTTTATTTGAACATACAGATTTCATATTGTTAAGCTATGCCATCCCTTTATGATGAGTAAAGCTCTGACCGCTCGTGCCCTCACCAGTCCTAGGAAGATGAGGACCCAACGCTGGTTCTCCCCATTCATTGTATTACCCTGGAGATCTGCGCCTTCAGCCACCAAGTGGTGTAGGGCACTGCAGCTGGTCCAGCTGACTAGAATAGAGTGGTTTTAAGTGCTGCTGTGCAAGGAACGACTGAAGGGTGTAAACCTCTGAACCAGCATTATAGCTCTTTCATCCTCAGGACTGGTTGAGTCCACATTGATCATACAGCATATGACAGCATATCCTATTAGTAGGGGAATACGGTTTTAAAGTAAATTCTATAATAACAGTGATTTTACCTTATATGGGTAAAAGGGGGTCTTGTGGAATAAGGCGCTAACCAAAACTGGCGAATTGCAGGATATATTGTGTAGGCTAGGTAAAATAAAAATTCCTATTTAGCCTTTAAGGGTCTGTCCGCACTACATGGTTTATTGGTCAGACTTTCAGACGGTTTGCGGATTTGGAAACCATCTCCATGGACTTTAATAGAAAATCTGTTCAGTAGTCGTTCCGAAAAACTTGGAACATGCACAATCATCTGCGCGGTTTTCAGGTGAAAGGTGTTCAATTCAATGGTTATGGAGAATGGATGAATCCGCAAACCACGGACAGAACCATCCCCCAAAACCATCCAAAAGACGACAAAATACTGTCCAGATTCTTAAACAGAATCCGTGTGGCCATACCCTAATATCAAAGAGTTTGCAAGGATAAAACATCAGACCTAAAATGAATAAAATCTCATTAAGAGCTACGCGTTTCACGTACCACACGGAGTCCGCTTCCACAAGCGTACAAAGGAAGTGATCATACCTTGGCAGATTTGCTGTTCAGGAGCCTTGGGAAGCATTTAACCCTTATAAGAGTATATGTGCAGATAAAACTTCATTCCACTCATCAGAATTGGGTTGGTTCTACATCAAGTGCATAGATTTCTGCGAGTCCCACTTACAGGAATGGGATCTACCACGTGAGAATATACCCTTGGGCTGGACTCGCGGGGCAGGATTTTGATTAGTATTTTACACTAGTATTAAAAAGCCAAAATACTGATCAAAATGATGCCAGATGTACCCAACCGACAGCTGTGTTATAACTGTGATCGGTGAAGGCTCAGAGCTTGGCATTCACTCAACCTTTTTAGTGCTACAGATTTCCACCATTAAAAATCTCCACTAAGAAAACTTTCCTGAAAACACATTTTTTTTTTTTTGGTAAATATAAAATCTGGACCCTTCAGTTTTCTAGTGCACAAGGATGGCGCCAAATCACAACCGTAGCATAACAGCAAGCAAACTGGTTGTATCTCAGTTTTTGCAAAAATAGGTCCAACAAAGTGGAAACAATAGATTTTACAACTTGACAGAAGTGGACAACGATGTCTATCCTTCAACTTTTTGTTCTGTTAAGTGGATATATCTTCTGGATGTCTGATTGTGTAGAATCTGCATCCCCTTTGTCTGATTTAGTTCTAATATTTGTACTTTGTTACCAGTCTGGAATGTAATATATGTATAAATATATTTTAGAGATTAATGTATTAACATTTGCTTAAAGACCTAAACAAATAACAAAAGAAAACGTCTACATTTCTGAGACTTGTATCTGTTTATTTCTGCACTGTCCAATGGTCCCTCAAGTTACAATGGCTTTAGGATACAATAAGTGCATGCGGTGATTGGGAGTCTAGTAGCGCCCCTCTACAGTACAGTGCAGTACTACATGTCCTGTACTGCTCTTACATGTATTAGGTGCATGCAGTGATTGGCGGTCTATAGCGCCTCTCTATAGTACAGTGCGGTACTACATGTCCTGTTCTTTACATGTGACCGGATGAGCGGCTCCTTTGGACACCAAGTGTAGGCTCCGTTTGCTTTTTGTCTGGTACATGGTGTATAAAGTACAGGACCCAAAGAAGCTTCTACCCTCAAATAGAAAGTGATTTCCAGCTTCCAGCAGATCTTTCTGATGTTGTATGTAAGGATTTGCTTTATCTGGATCGGTTATCTGCTTCATTTTCTGTAATCTTCATTTTACATTATGTTGGGTGGCATTCGGAGGCTTCTGATAACTATAACTGTATGGGAAAGTGATTTCAATATACAATGGTCACTGTAGAACCAATTATTGTATTCTGATGGAGCGCTGTACTTGGTTATAGTTAGTAGCCACCTATGAGCCAGAATGAAAAGCAGCAACACATGCAGGTTGGTTTCCTTAGCAATAACCATTAAACCTGGGGTTGTATGTGCGGGTCCCACAATGATCGGCACATCATAAAACATTTGGCAGACGCAGCTGCCTTTTTTAAGCATATCTGTTGAAACATCGCATCATTTAGTGAATATAGTGAATAAAGCTTTTTTTTTTTTTTTTTATAATCTTGCTGAGCCTGGAGCTGCAGTTTTTTGGATGGACTGATGAGGAGCAGATGAGAGTTGGAGCCTGACACTACATGCACTACTTGAGTATGTCCAGGAGGATCTTCTCCTGCTTGGAGTGTTGTGCTGCTGATTTCTAGATTTTGTGGACCTCTTCTGGGAACCATTCATTTGATCGTATACATCTCTTAAGGTTACTGCTTTTGAAACCCTCTATTGCAGCATCATTTTCCTCACAAGGTTATGGAGTTGATGCCCACTCAGAAAAGACACCTCTTGGGGCATTATTATAACTATTTTCTTATAGTGACATTTTATGGAGTGAAAGTCTCCTTGGCAGCATAGCCTGTGGCGAGTCTGACGCACACCTATAGACAACTTTTTTTTTTTTTTTTTAAACCCACATCAAACATAACACTTCTGTGTTAACCGTATTGTCATATGGTTAAAATCACTAGTGGTGAAAACACTTAGTTCAAGCAGCTCATAACTCGTTTTTTTCTGAGTGCACGTTCAGCTATATAAGGTGGGCAAATCTGTTCCTTTTGCCCATTAAACAGACTTTTGTACAGTGTACCCTTACATAGTGTCTAGTCTTCTCCTCCAGCAGGACTTATGTAGCATGCAGCATTCCTTTGTGCAGAACTGACAACTTTTTTTTTTTTTTTTTTTGTAACATATGAGGTGTTAATCCTAGACGCATCTGGTAAGGTAGCACACAACTTATTCCCATTGCAAAACAATGAGATCATTAGGGTCACCAATTTCCCTCCAGCTTTTGTCTGTATAAATCACCAGGATCTTGGCTTGACTTTGGCCATTACCTTTTGGAGACCTGTCACAATTTTTGGGGGCGAATTAAATAGACGTCTATATGGATTAGTAGCTGGAACAGATGTCAGTTTACCATAACTATAGGATCCAGAAATGCAGCTTGGACAGTGCCCGACCAGCGAGTTCTTATGGAGAAGATTATGCAGTGTCAAGTCAGTAATTACTTTTAAGTTGTTATTGTGCTTCAGTAAAATGAACCCACCAAGCTTATTAATGTACTTGACCTTTATTAGATGAAAAGCCTGAATTTACTTCACCACAAATCGCTTCCTTTACTGTGTGACAAGTACTCTTAATACTTATGTATGTTCACCTTTTGTATGCCATTTTTTCAGTTTTTAGGCACAGCCTGCAGAATTGGTTGAGTAGCCTTGCAAATCATCATTGTGCATTGTATGTTAGCTGTGTTATAGGTCAACGCTCAATTCAGAATGCATTCAGTTGCTATTGGAACTAGTCAATAGGCATATCCCAACTTTTCCATCACGGGGAGACGCCACACTTGCAGAGTTCTCCCTGTTTATTTCTACAGGGGTTCCATATTGCTGAGTGAGTATGCTCCTATAGAAATGAATGGGGGAGAGCTGTGCAAGGACTGCCATTCCCCATTCTTGCTATGAGTTGGCCTCAGAAAGGATTTTATGAGGTGATGAATCTCTGTAAGGCCATGTTCACACGGCTTAAAATGGGCCGTTTTCGGCCCGTAATTGTGCGGCAATTATGGGCCGAAAACGGCCCATTCATTACGGTAATTCACAGTTCTCATAGAGAACTATGGATTACGTCCCCTTTCCCCCCACCCGGCGGCTAAGGGAGAAAAATTGATTGTACTTTTTTGGGCGTATACGCCCGTAGCAGTGATTGTTTTGGGGGCCGGCGAATTTCCGGCCCCCCCGCTCCCCCCCGTCCACAGGGCGTAATTGGGCGGGGCGAAATTACGCCCTGCAAATACACCGTGTGAAAGGGCCTAAGGTTGTTCACCCAGCTATTGTGGCGGCATTTCGTCGCCTATTTGCTTTTTTTTACGCTTTGAAATTAGGGGTAATCCATGCTCTATAGGAACTAGGATTACGCCCCTTCCCCCACTCTTACAATACAATGTATTATTGTGGGGAGATAAGTGACGTCATTTATTTGTGGGGCTCATGTGCCCCGAGTACTGAATGGCATTGAGGCCGACGGGCCGCCTGCCTCCCCCCCGCCCCGCGCCGTGGGAGTACGCGCTGTCGCATGGTCCCGAAAACAGAATGTCGTACGCGCCCCCAGTACTTCATGTGAAAAAACCTAAAAGTTGGTTACATTGCCATTTTGGATGTGTTTTCAAGCGGTTCTGTGCTAAAAATGGCTCCGAACGACTGAAAAAACCGCTTCACATTGTTTTCAATGGAAAAACGGCCTCACGGTGCACATAAAACTTTTTGCTGCAGCACTTTTTGTTTTTCCAGTGCCGAAAAAAGAACTGTTAATTCTTGAGGCTGTTTCTATGCTTAACCCCTTAAAGACCCTGGACGTATGAGTACGTCCCAGGGTCCATAAGGGTTTTGTGGGGGGACGCCCCGCGACCCCCCCGCACAGCCCCGGGTGTTAGCACTAATCGCCGTTAACCCCCGGCCGTTACAGCGCGAAGGGCTGGTCGCCCGCGCTTTTTAACCCTCGATCCCGCGGCGAAGATGCCGCGGCGTTTGAATAATTAAGATTGGTGCCCCCCCCCACCGTCTTGAGGCTGACGGCACCCCCGCAGCATAGCTGTGCATCCGACCCAGGACATGGCGCGGGGAGCTTGGGATGTGTCCGGGTTTGCCCCACTTCCCCCCGCGGGGGGAATGGGGAAAACCGCCATTTTGGGTTTACAGTCTATGATTGCCTTGCAATGCTTAGCCCGTATTGAAAATCACCCACCTAGTGGAAGCACCATGGGGGCTCAATTTTTAGTAAAAAAATAAATTTAAAAAAAAGTTTTGCAGTAAAAAAATTTTTTTATTTATTTTATCACTTAAAAAAAAGGAATAAAAATGATCAAAAAAGTTGCATGCATTCCAAACTGCTACGATAAAAAGTACATTGCACCCCAAAAAATGCACCTCACTGAGTCCCTAGGGGGTTTGTACAAAAAAGTTATTGGTCGCACAACTGGGGCCCCCGGCGCAAAATTTTAAAATAAAAAAGTTTGGGTTTTTTTTTGAACCAAAACATAACGGGAAACCTACTTTCTTGGTATTGCCGGTGCAATTCAACCTGTAGAATCAGATAACAATTGTATTGACCCAAAATTTAAAGCGTAAAAAACAAATCCCCCGCAAACATGACAAAAATAAGTTTTTTTTTTTTTTTTTTTTTTTTTTTTTTTTTTTTTTTTACAAATTTTTCCAACTTGGGATTTTTTTGCGGTTTCCCGTATATTTTTATAGTTAGTGAATAACACCATTAAAACTACATCTTGTCCCCCAAAATAACCCTCATAGGTCTTTGTAGGGGGAAAAAAAAAAAAGGATGGCTCTGGGAAGGCGAGGGGGGAAAAAAGAACGCGTCAAAACAAAAAAACGCTGGGTCCTTAAAAATGTTAAAAGGTTAAAAATGCCCATGGAAAGCAGAAAAACCGCATCCAGAAAAAAGGGGGTCCCCCTCACCCAAGGGGAAAAAAATTTTACATAAACACAAAAGGGAATTTTTTACTGTAAAGGCTTTTTCTACAGTTAAAATGCGGGACTAATTACCCCCGCAATTTCGCCGTGGGGGGGGGGCGGGGGGGGGGGGCCCGGACCTCGCTGGCCCCCCAAAACATTTATTTCTGCCCGCGTATTTGCCGTCGTAATTCACATGTCACTCATCTCCCCCCTCGGCGGATTAGCCGGGCAGGGAGAGGAGACGTAATCCAAAGTTCCCTGAGAACTGTGGATTACCGGAATGAATGGGCCGTTTTCAGCCCGTAATTTGCGCACTTCGGCGCGTTATTACGGACCGAAATACGGCCCATTTTAAGCCGTGTGAACATGGCCTAAAAGCAGTGAGACTGTGGAACTCTCTGCCAGAGGAACTGTTCATAGTGAAAAAGGGTGTGTCCACATGGCAGGTTAAAATACCATCCAGATTCTGATTAAAAGAATCCGGCGGGTATTTTGATATCGTGTACATGGTTTTGGGAGACGTTTCTGTTTGTGGATTCGTCCGTCCCCCCCCCAACCACGGACATGTACATCTTCTACCGGGCGGAAGAATGAACATGTCCTAAGCTTTTAGGAACGCTGGCGGTGTGAAAAAGGTACGGTGGAAAATTTTCTATTTAAATCAATGAAAAAGATTGACAGTCGATTTACATATGGTTTTCAAATCCGAAAACCGCCTGAAAAACCTGCTGTGGGGACAAGTCCTAAGAGTTCCAAAAGGGTCTGGATGCATTATAAGAGTGTAATAATGTATCAAGTTAAGGGATGTCCATAGGGCCTTTCTTAGATGCATGTTTGGATCTGTGTTTCGGACCCAAAACTGGACCCAAACACGCATCTAACAATGTGCAGTGTAATTTACATTGCTTTCAATGTAAAACACGTATCGGTATTCAGACGAGTGTTCGCCGACGTGTGTTTACATGCGTCTTTCGCATCCGTTCAAAGAATTAAAATGTCAATTCTTGATCCATTTGATGCAGCAGACGTGCTATTTAGAACTATAGGGTGCGTATCTCCTGCAGCAAAAACACATTCAAACACGCAGCACACTATGGGTGTGTGTTGGATGCGTTTTATATAGCGCTTTTGAATACGTTTTTGGATTCAAAAAACATATTCAAAAAGCTGTGTGAACATCCCCTTATAGTGAGTAGGATTCTGAAGAGGAGTCGATGATCCAGAGATTTATTCTGATTGGCAGATTGGGAATGGACATTAATTTTGTTCCCTAAAATGAGGACAATTGCCTTCTACCTCATGGGGTTTTTTGCCTTCCTCTGGATCAACACGATAGGCTGAACTGGAGGAATGTGGTGTTTTTTTTTGTTTGTTTTTTTTTTTTTAAACCCTTACAAACTATGTGGAACCTGCCTCAAAAATGCTTGTAATCGGCATCCAAAAACTCAAAGGGAATAAAAGGCTAAAAACTAGTTCAAAACCATGTGTGGAATTGCAATTCATTGTCTGTCTGAAAACTGCACTGAACCAGTGTTTTAGACCTGGATTCCACACAGTTTCTGGGCTGACAAACAACCATGAGAAGCTTCTTCAAGGCCCCAATTACACAATGTTCTGTGGCTCCATTGCTGGTATCTGTTAGGCTATCTCTACACAGCATATGTTAAAACACCGTCCAAAATCAGATGGCATTTTAACATCGCTGGACCGCGGTTTTTGGCGCAGATTTGGTCGTTTTTGCTCTCTGCCCCGTACACTGAATGTTTGGGAATCTGAGGGCAATCCGGCGGAAGATCTAACAGGTTTGAAAATCCTTTCTATAGGGCATTGACTATAGTCTGATTTTCAGCGGATTCAAGATACTGAATCCGCCCAAAAACCAGTGCTGCGTAGACAGAGCCTTAGGGTATGTTCACACGATGTTTTGCGGTGCGTACAGTATGCGCCGCAATACATTAGGTGTTTAGGTCGCTCGCGCTAATCAGCGCGTACTCCCGTGGGGGGGGGGGGGGGGGCAGCAGCTGGCAGGCCCCATAGACATGCATTTCTCCTGGAGCGCAAGTGCCGCAAACAAGTGACATGTCACTTATCTCCCCGTGTGTACAATGTGATCGGTATGGTATCCGTAATTGTGGGCCGCATTTCCCCGCGTATTAAGTGCAGTACGCTGTGAAATACGCGGCAAAATGCACTCCAAAATAAGGCATGTGACAATACCCTTCGGATACCGTGCTTTCACACCGTGCATTTTTTCGGGCATGGTTTTTTTTTTGGGGGGGGGCAGAAATGCATAGCAATACAAGGCAGTGAGTACGGTGCATTTCTGCAAAAAAAAAACAAAAAAAACCCTGTGTAAAGCTCCCTAAAAGGTATCCTAACAACCCCAGGAACAAAAAGTCGAAGTGATTTTTTCTTGGGCCATTTTGGTCCTGTTTTTCAGTCATATACATTTTTTGTGTTGGTAGACACTAAAAATGTCCTATAGACTCCTATGGCTATGCCATGGTTAATGCTGGGACACCTTTGTCACGGCATCCCTACGGATACTGGCAATGGAGTCATTAAACGTGATGTGGATGGGGCCTAACTGAGCTCCAATAATGTAATGCTCTGCAGAGTTTTTACTGCATGAACTTTTTGTAAAGGTCTAGCATGAATACTGCAGTTGTCAGAATTGTGAGGGCAGCACTTCATGTGAATAAGTTGTAATACATATTGTAACTCAGGGCAATTGAAACATAACCAGTAGGCCTCATTTGTCAAAGGTGGCGAACAGCGAAATTGTCTATTGCCCATAGCAACCAGTCAGCTCTGCTTTCATTGGTTTGAAAAAAAAAACGGAGATCTAGTTGCTTTGGGCAGCAAAGATGGTCTTCTTGTTAGACAGTTTTGATAAATGTGACCTAGTGTGTTTACATGGGGGGGGGATAAAATCTATATCAAAAGTTGAATCACCTTGATGGTAAACTGTTCAACCATGAACATAAGCTCTGATACATAAGAAGACATATGTGTATGAGTTAGGCTATGTTCACACAATGTACTGCGGCGTGTACAGTACGCGGTGCAGTACATGGTGTCTTTTGGGAGCGCGCGCTGATACGCGTGTACCCCCGTGGCGCGGGGTGGGGGGCGGCAGCCCGTCGGCCCCATTGACATGGATTACTCGCGACGCGTATTTGCCGCAAGTAATTGACATGTCTCTTATCTCCCCGCTCGTACGCTACTATCGTATTGTACAAGCGGGAAGAGGAGGCGTAATCCATAGTGCTTTATGAGATGAGAACTATGGATTACCTTAATTTCGGCGCGCATCTCGCCCGTATTAGATCACAAATACACGGCGAAATGCAGGCCGAAATTACCCCGTGTGAACATACCTTTACGTGTTAAATTATTTTGCTTTAGACCTTATGAGATCTTCATCTGTTCCAGTCCCTGTAATCAATCTACAGACAGTATGTATGTTTTGTTTTTGTTTTTCACTTTCTGCTCCAGACTTCACCTTTAGTGATTTTATAAGGACGTCTGGACTATAAAAATGCCAGCAATCTCTAATTTGGTACTGGGGCCACTCCAGTTAGATGTACAGTAAGCAATGTTTCCTGCCATCGGTTTTAAGACTGATGACGTATGTAGTAAATTTGATGCTCAAAGGATGTTCCCATCATGCACTTTGATGGTATATCAATAGGATATCCTATTAAAGCATGATAGGTGCATGTACCAGAGGTGTCTGGGAACAGGCCATGAAAGTATCGGCTCATAATGGAAAGACTGGCACACTGTTCTATAATTGTGAATACAACAGAACACGGCGCTCACCCGTACTCGGAACTGCCATAGAATAAAACAGAAAGCTGTGCGTGAGTCCACATCTATCGGACTCTGAAGGCGTATCCTGTCGACATGCTACCAGTCTATGGTGGGAACACCTCTTTAATAAGTGTTCACAGAGAAAATGGAAGAATGTGTTGTTGTTTATTTTTAAAGCCTCATTAATTCCAGGGCGCTGTGCAAGTCAAGGGGTTCAGGTACATAATGTAAGACAAATACAAAAACACTAAGTAACAGACTGATGCAGAAGGAGAGAGGACCTTGCCCGTGAGATCTTACAATCTACAATGGAAAAGGGGGAGAAAGAAGATGAGATGGAGAGGAGTGTATTATGGTGTAATGGCAGAATGGTTATTGTAGTTTGTAGGCTAATCTGAAGAGAGAGGTTTTCAGGTTGCATTTGGAACTATTAAAGGTGGTGGAGTTTATGTTGGGGCAGGGAGTCCTAGTGTATGGGGCAAGCACGGGAGAAGTCTTGGGGACAGTTGTGTGAGGAGCTGACATGAGGAAAGGAAAGAAGGTGGTCTAGTGAGGTGCGGAGATCGTGTGAGGGGAGGTATCGTGAGATTAGGACAGGCCCCATTTGCATCTTGCTTTTGCACTGTTAGTGGTGTCCATCGGCATACTATAGAAAACTTTATCCAAACGGATCCAGCAGTGGAGCCATATAATTCTTTAGGAGGCAAACTAGTTATATGTTTGCCTCATAGAAGTCTATGACCCCGCCGTGGTAGCCATTTGCATACATTTTTTTGGTATCCCAACAGATACAATGAAAAGATTGCTAAAAGGAGATGTAAATGGGGCCTTATATCAGCTTCCGTAAGTGAATAAACTGTTTGACATACCCTTGTGTTTTCTCAGTGTATTGTGGTTTCAGAGGGATTGCAGGGGTTGCTGAATCGGGAGATGCAAGATGTACATTTTTAATATCACATTTCACTATCCAAGTAAAGAAATCTGCAATCAACTAATAAGATGGAAGCAAGGTATAAACATCCCATTGCAAAAATAGTAGACACCGCTGATCCAGTAATTGGCTGGTGTAGCAGTAATGATCAGAAAGTATCATGCTGCAAGTTTGTAACGAGAAACTGTTCACCTCAGCAGTCTCGTGACTACATAACCTCAGTGTTTGAGTGCACACTGATATCTTGTGTTTCAGTGCCTGCATAGTTTGGCATCATGCCTGGCTGGTCACCCAAGTCTTCCCTATATTTCATAAATCACAGCTGTACTCACAGCAAGGGTCTGTTATTTAAAGCAAATCGTATGAACACTGTGAAAAGTGCCTGGGCCAGTGGGTGGATGCAATCAATTGCTCGTTAAAGATATTAAAATGCCAGTTAAAAGCTGTTAAAAGGCAATAGTTAATGGAAATACGTTAGGGAAGATTTCGAAAAAATACGACCGAGTAGAAAATGATACAAACGTGCACTACAATTTTTTGAAGCGTTTGAACACAATTTTTTTATTGTCTCAAGTCTGACAGTTTACATTTACAGTGGTGTTCCCAGCTCAGACTTTTGTGGAATGTCGGCGGGCAGGCCGCACTCTGCTTGGCTGTATTAGGATCTCCCATAGAACAGAATGGCGCGTACTACGCAATTGCAACCTCCTCTCTCTTCTGCACTGAGACTTTTGGGGCTTGTTCTCAAGATAGGTGCTTGTCCTACCTCTATGACGTGCAGCTACCAGACATTTATGGCATATCCTATCAGTATGCCCTAAAAGTCTGAGATGAGGACAAATGTCAGAAGGCAAATGTAGTTCCCATCTTCAAAAAAGGCTCCAAGTCTTGCTCAGGTAATTATAGACCAGTAAGTTTAACATCTGTTGTGGGAAAAATGTTTGAGAGGCTCATAAGGGACTATATACAGGAATATGTGGACAAATACAATATTATTAGTGATTGCCAGCATGGATGTACTAAGGACAGAAGCTGTCGGACCAATCGGATCTGTTTTTACGAAGTGGTGAGTAGAAGTCTGGATAGACTTTGCAAAGGCGTTTGACACTGTCCCTCATAAGCGTTTGTTAGGTAAATTTGAATCCATTGGGTTAGAGAGAAGTGTGTAATTGGATTAAAAACTGGCTGTTGGAACCTACTCAGAGAGTGGTGGTAAATGATTCTTACTCTGAGTGGTCTCCAGTTGTGAGTGGTGTGCCGCAGGGCTCAGTAATAGGTCCTCTCTTATTTAATGTATTAACGATATAGTGGAAAGGATCAATAGCACAGTTTTGTTTTTGATGACACCAAGCTATGCAGGGTAGTGCAATCTATGGAAGATGCTCATAAATTGCAAGCAGACCTGGACACACTGAGTGCTTGGGCATCCACTTGGCAAATGGGGTTCAATGTGGATAAATGTAAGGTTCTGCATCTGGGGAGAAATAATGTACAAGCATCATATGTCCTAAGGGGAGAAAAACTGAGTGTATCGCTTGTTGAGAAAGATCTGGGCGTTCTTATAGATCATAGACTACAGAACAGCATGCAATGTCAATCAGCTGCCTCTAGGGCAAGTAAGATATTGGTGTGTATTAAAAGAGGCACGGACTCGCGGGACAAGGACGTAATTCTACTGCTGTATAAAGCATTGGTGCGACCTCACTTAGAATGCGCTGTTCAGTTCTGGGCTCCAGTTTATAGAAGAGATATAATGGAGCTAGAGACAGTACAAAGACGAGCAGCCAAACTTAAAAGGGGAATGGAGCATCTTAGTTATGAGGAGAGGTTAGTAGAATTTAACTTATTTAGTCTTGAGAAAAGACGGCTTTGGGGCAGGGCTGTGGAGTCGGAGTCGGTGCCTATTTTGCAGGAGTCGGAGTCGTCATAAAAGGGACCGACTCAGACTCCCAAACTTTATAATAGGTTGGTCCAGTTAGTTGGATGCAAAGAGCAAGAGGAATTGGGTCTGGCCAGTGCTCCTGCTCCCATATCTTCAGCCTTATCACATGAGGAGTGTAAGTGATGACATGGAGCAGGCAAAGCGCTGCCCCAGGAGAAAAGATTCTGCTCCCATGGAAAACAGATTTCAGCAAAATTTTTCACCTGCTTTCAAAGAAGTAGAAGAGCCCAACCCATTCATCAAAAGGGAAAATGTGGCTGAGGCAAAAATTTCTTATACCCTGACATTGTTAGGGGATGTTGCCCTGTGGTCAACCGATTTGCACCCAACCCAAGTTGGGTAGAGAGGCCGTTCTCTAGCCTGGAAATAATGAGATCAGATGTGAGGTCATGAAATGCGGGATCTGATGGAGGCAATACTATGTCTCAGTACAAATTCAGAGACTCCACGAATGTTCCTGCAGTTGTGTTTTTAAAAGTCATATCCAATAAATATTTTACAATGACAAGCAAAAGGGTAACAATGTTTTGAACTTGTGACTTTCAGGCTCCATATCTCTCCATCCAACTACAGCTTTGTAAATGAGGCTACTGTAATTTTATATACAGTCACCTTACCTATCTTATATATAAATTTGACTTGCAATTATTTAGCATCTGCTTTGTTCTACAGATTCTTTCCTGTAGCTGCATTGTTACTGATTTGCTCCTAAAAATCAAAATGTTGTTTTTTATTATCTTGTTATTATTTTGTAATTCCTCCTTTGGTTTTCAATACTGCCTGAATCCTTCTGGGCTCTGGATCAGATTCAAGCATGTCTTGACTAAAATCTGATCCCAGGTCTCTTCTACACATTCCCAATGTTAGTGCAGACTGGACTTGGATACAAATATAGCTTTTTCTTCAACTCTACTCACAAGTGTTCAAAAGATCAAAACATTGTTACCCTTTTGCTTGTCAGTGTCTGTTCTACCTAAATAGCTTGATTATTGTATCATAAGGTGATAAACAGCCTGATGTTACCATTTTACTACAGTAAAGTTATCACAACATGCGCCATGAATGAGGGAGTCGGGGGTTTGGGTAATTGAGGAGTCGGAGTCGGGGCTTTGGCTTGCCGACTCCACAGCCCTGCTTTGGGGGGACATGATTAATATATATAAATGGTCCCTACAAAAAGTATGGGGAAAAATTATTTTAAGAGAAGCCCCCTCAAAAGAGAAGGGGACATTCCTTTCGACTAGAGAAAATAGGATTCGATCTCCAGAGGATAAGAGCGTTCTTCACTGTAAGCACTGTGAATCTGTGGAATAGCCGCCTGAGGAGCTGGTCACAGCAGGAACTGTAGAGAGTTTCAAGAAAGGCTTAGATACCTACCTGGCACTAAAGAATATGAATGCGTATGTAGCCATGTAAAATTCTGGATCCTGGCTGATGGCGGCTCTGGGGTCAAAGATAGGGTCTCCACTGGAGCAGATTGGTTCTTGCCTTGTGGGTTCCAGGGCATTAACCAGTGGTGAGGCTGGGCTTAAAGTCCTTGTCTCTCTTCCTTCACCCACATTTTCCCCACCCTTGGTTGAACTTGATGGATACGTGTCTTTTTTTCAACTGTACTAACTATGTAACTAGGACACACCTTTAAAGGGGTTGTCTCACTATAATGATTGCTTCTTATGTTAAACCTCTTGCAAAAATAAGTCACTTTGCAGTATGTGTCCATTGACAGTGTCCTACCTATTCCTAGATATCCCCTCTTGTATGGGCTGCATCAGCTCCTCAGGTGGCTATAGCTACAGACCTGTTCAATCTCTCTTGATGGGCTGCCAGCACTGGTTGCTATAGCTACAGACCTGGTTTCTTCTGCAGCTTAGTAGAAGCCAGTAAACAAGCTCCTGAATTCAAAGTGAAACCAAGAAAACAGGACTGAGGTGAGATGAATCAATGTAGTGAGACAACCCCTTTAAGTGCTGTAGTCTAAATAATCGGAAATTGTTGAATTTGTATCTCGTATCTAAACCTTTACTACAGTATATATTTAGTAAGCTGTTGGACGGCTTACATAAGGCCAGACTAGTCCTACCCCGTGGAAAGTGATTTTTGAATTTCTGACCTTAATTTATGCATGTTAAATTACTTATAGATCATAAGCTTTTACGATTATAAATAAATATATATATTTATATAAATCTTCTACCAAAAAAGCCTAAAAAAATGAATACAAAATGGAAAATACTAAGACTTTGTGCCGCAAGGGTTATATTTTTAAAATGGGGGACCTTCAACACTAAAGCTATGTCCACGCAGCATAGAAAAACAATCATATTTTCAACATTACAGTACCCATTCAAATCAATGGTTTGTCTGTATAATGCAAAACAGGTCTTCTAAAGCAGGACATGATCTTTGTAACTATTATCTCGCTGTGGTTACAAGATTAGGATCCTGAACAGGGAACTCTCCTATTATTTACCCTATTAGGGAATTTTGACTTGCGATCTTTAAACTAGAAAACCCATATTCAGGAATTGTAGGCGAACACAACGTGCAGGTGTTATCCCCTTTTTTGTAATGAAGTATAAAGGATGTAAAAATCATTCCCTAGGATCTGAACTCTGGAACTGTAGATGGGCGACGAAGAGGGTTACACTAATGCTCGCATTTTATATTTTTTTTCAATGAAAAAAGCACTTATTTCACAGGAGCAACGTGCGTTTTCATGTGTGTTATTTGTTACAGATTTTTTATGCTTATTTTCATGAGTTTTTCTCTATACAGGGAACCATGTTTGATTCATTTTTGGTGCTTTTTTTTTTTCTTCAGGAAAGGAAAAACCACAAAAACGCAGCTGTGTGTCTGATGTGCCTTTATTCCTTTTTAAGTCAATAGTACCTTAAAGGGGTTTTCTCATCATAAGCTTTTTCAGACTTGAGCTGTTTGGCTGTTGCAGCTTCAAATCCAGGAATGTGTCTCTCCTCCCAGTAGGTGTCTTCTCTCACTGAAGACTGGTAACATCATCATTCTGTGTGAGCAGTGGAAGGGAGAGGATGTCACAGCTCTGCAGACCTCCTGCAATGTTCTCATGTCTACAGAGCTGTTACTCAGAGGGGAGTAAGCACAGAGTACAGGCAGCCAATCACAGAAAAGTGGACTTGGCCCGACCACCTGCTGCAGAAATGGCTATAGATGCACAGATTAGCTAATATCTGCTATACTAAGTGATTTAGTAAAGCAAACCAATTACAAAAGTGCTTGTTTTTACTGTCCCCTTCATTAGAGATATGATCTTTTGTAGTGAGAAAACCCCTTTAAAGGGGTGTTCTCACCATGCTATTTCACAGATCCTGCTCTTAATAGGCACTTCCTGGTCAAAAGCAGTGATTGGCATATCACCTTTGCTATTCCTAGCTGAGACTGTGAGATGAATTCTGGAGGTTTGTAAACTCTAGTGCACGGGGCTACTGAGTTTTAAAGGGTTAGAGCTTGTCGGTAAACAAGCTTCTGGTTTACGAATAAGACTCGGCAGAGAGTGATTTGCCATGGTTGGACAGGGCAGCCTAAGCAGAGAGAGCTGGTTGGTAACCTAGAGAAACTTGTGCAAACAAAGTTGATAAACAAAGCAAAATTTATAAAAGCAAGGCAGTTGATAATGGTCTTTATTAAAGGGGTTATATCATTTCATTAAATGCTTTTCAGAATAAGGGGACAGTGAATACAAGCAACTTTGCAATTGGATGTTATTAGCAAAGCTGTCTTATCACAGGATTCCTTATCTTCTGTTTACACTGATCTCCAATCCTGGACGGATCCCTCCTCCTTGCATTTCACTAGCTGAGAGCTCATTTACATTCTGTTCAGCCCCCGGTCGGCTGTATTCATAGCTTCCATTCCTGCCTCTCACTCAAAGTAAGGGATCAGCACATTTTCACTCTGCACAGCCAGAAGAAACAGAATAACACTGCAGGGCTTCTATAATCAGAAAACAACACACTTGTGCGTCTGTGCCTAAACATAGAAGGAGCATTAGGAGCCGAGAGCATTTCACTCTGCACAGCTCTGGAGGAGTTTATACAAGACTGGATTTAGTTGTAACATGAATGCAAGCCTGTGGTATGTAAACAGCTCTTACATACTCTGCATAGGGAGAGACACAGTGACATGTGGAGGGGGGGGGGACACACGGAGCCAGCATGAACAGTGAATGGGGGATGATGTCATCCCTTCGGTTAAGAAACATCCAGCTGAGAGGGGAAGAAACGCCCCTGAAATTTGGTAACTGAGAGGCTGGGAGAGCACTGAAACAGGATAACTAATGAAGCGATACATCCCCTTTAACCTTTGCCTACATATTTAAAGCTAATCATTGTGGTGAAAAAACCTGTTTCCAACATATGATGTAAACGAATGTCGTCTTGCCTGTGAGGCGATGCCAGCTGATTATTATAGTTAACACCCATCGCTAACAGCTCCAATCCCTGCTGTTTAACCATTTACAAGCTGCGCAGATCGTGGGCGTGGTGTCGCAACGAGATTGTGGGGTGCCGAACGGTCAGCCGTTTACAAGCTGCAGTGCAAAGTTGAGAAAATGGACATACTCGTCATGTGAACATAGCCTACATTGCCAATTAACTGTTTTATCAGTTGCTTTTTACCAATATGTAAAAAATGTTAAGTAAATGTTTGGTGTTTTATTTACTAAAGCAAAGAGAAAAAACAAAAAGGGGGCGCACAATAGTGAAGTAGGTCCAGGAAGTACAGACAAAATATAAAAAATAGGTATGCTCGCCTGATGAGGTTGCGCTCCTTCTCTAGAGGTACAACTCTCATATGGGTTTACAGGGCTTTTTGTGGTCCATAGCCCTTAACACGGAAGCCGATGGTCGAGATGACCTCAACGCCCGAAGCGAACGCTGAGTAGGCAGTAGGAAGCAGCGGAAAAAAACAGCAGACCCAGCGCATGTGTGGAGTTCAAAAGGAAGCCTGGGATGCAGGCTTGTGGAATAAGATTGTCTTATGCTTTTAATAAATGCAAAGGTGGTTATGCTTTCGCAATATTAAAAACATAAAATCAAACGCGTTTCGCTGTGTATACCAGCGCTTCCTCAAGGAGAGTAAAAAGTTTGTACAATTGCTGATCTTTAAAGGAACTATTTACATGTCACTGTCAATAGTTTCTTTAAATATCAGCAATTGTACAAACTTTTTATTCCCCTTGAGAAAGCGCTGGTATACAGCGCGAAACGTGTTTTTATTTACTGACGGGTATCAACGTTTTTCTGTTTTTTGCAAAAGTGAAAATGGTTAGTGAGGCCATGGGAACGATCTCTTCAGAAACTGATGGTGATAGATGCTGACAGAGACAAAACTTTACTGGACTTTGGAAGTTGCTGTAAGGCTAGGTTCACATTGGCATTGGTGTCGCTTTGATGCCTCAAATGACAGAAATATTAGCACTATTTTTTCTGTTAAAATGACAGAACTCATTAAAGAACCCAGACAAACCCCACTGTAGTCTGTTGGTGTCCATTGTGTATTGGGATCCAGTGCCACCTCTGTGCCAAAGGCTCTGAACTGAACCTCTAATGCAGATAAGAATTTAGTTTTAAATGGGTTGACTCACTACAGACATTGATGATGTATCCTAGTGATATGCCATCAACGACTGACAGGTGTGAGTCCCAACTCTTTAAACCCGACCTATCTCCTAAATGAGCCCTGAAACCTCTCCCTTCTGAAAGGAGAGGTGGTCGGGATTAATCCTTATACACGAATGGGAGTTCCGAGTTTAGCCGATTGGCAATGCCCAGCTGTAATCGTAACTCCCATTCATGTATATGTGAGAGTCCTGGCCACCTCTCCATTCACAGCGGAGAGGTTTAAGGGCTCGTTTGGGAGATGGGTCCAGCTCCCAACTGTCAG
Organism: Phyllomedusa bahiana; assembly: GCA_025379985.1. Lineage (NCBI taxonomy): Eukaryota > Metazoa > Chordata > Amphibia > Anura > Hylidae > Phyllomedusa > Phyllomedusa bahiana. Next base: position 104,585 of record JAODAL010004542.1, on the reverse strand, counting down.
ACGTTGATGACGTATTCTAGTATATGCCATCAATGTCTGTAGTGAGACAACCCCTTTAAGTAACTCTTATTTATTAACCCCTTTCCGCAAATGGATGTATGCATACGTCCTGGCGATCGCGCGGGCTTGCGGGCGAGCCGCGCGCAATCGCGACATGGGACCAGCGGTAAATTACCGCTGGCTTCATGCCACATCACCCCCGGCCGGAGTGAGCTCTGGCCGCGGGTGTTTAACCCCTTAAGTCCGACGATCAATCAAGATCATCGGAGCTAAGTCGCAGGCAGGAGGAGGGAGCCCCTCCTGCCTGCTTCAGTCGCGCTGCTGCACGAAAGTGCAGCAACAATCTCCTACCAGACAGCCCCGGGAAGTGAAGATCACTTCCCGGGGTCGTCTGTGACGTCACGATGCCCACAATGCATGGCGACCAGTGCATAGCAACAGTGCTATGCACTGGCTTGCCTTATAACAGCAACCTTCAGAAGATCTGAAGATTGGTGTTATAAATCCCCTGTGGGGAAAGTAAAAAGAAGTGTGAAAAAAAGTAAAACACAAAAAATAAAAAAAAAACGCGTACACCGCCCTTTTCCCCTTTACAGACGGCAAACGCCCCAAAAAAGATAAAAAAGAAAGTACCCATATTTGGTATTGCCGCGTGCGAAACTACCTGTCCTATAAATGTGTCATATTAAAGGGGTTTAGCCACCATGTAATGTTGACGTGGGAACCTCCAAAATGGGTAATAAATCACTTTTCTAAATATATGTGATTAAAAAAAGTGAAAACTCTGAGAGCTACAGCCTTTCTCAATCCCCCCTTGGATACCACAAAGCTTCCCCTAGTCACGACCCAGGAGCTGAAAGGCCACGCTTGCGTGAATCACTTCTTATCTGATGACCGGCAAAATGAATGGTCTTTTAAGGCACCGGGTAGCAATATGTTTTGTATACAGAATAACTAGCTGTAGTGTTATTAGATCCCTGCTTTTTCTGATGAAGAAGCTTTCAATCTGCTGTTTAGAATAGGGGTTTCTCTTTTGTATACAGAATTCACAAGTTATAGTTTGATTATTCGAGTGAACATGTTACAGGATCCGTTATGCAGGCTCTGTGCTCTGTCTGTGTGCGTCTGTGTCTTGCTGCGTGATTTGTTTACATTACATAACTGCTTAGCAGATAAGGTTTCTCCTGACAGTGCCGTCTGAGGCTCTGTGTCTTGCTGTATTGAATCCATTGTTGTACTGTTTATTAGTACACTTAAGTTTTGAGATGCTCCCTTTGGAGTCCTCACTCCCCCCTCCCCTCTCCCCTGCAGCTTCATGACTCAGTGTGATTTGTTGACATTCTGCCTGGGCTAAGCTGAAAGGTAAAAATCTTTGTCTCTCAGCAAATCCCCTTTAATTAACCCGTATGGTGAACACTGTTAAAAATAAAAATAAAAAAAAAATCAAAGAATTGCGATTTTTGTTCATCCCCCGCACAAAAAAATGGAATAAAAAGCGATCAAAAACTTAAACACCAAATTTTGTACCAATTAAAACTCAGTTCATCCCGCAAAAAAAAGTCCTCCCCCTCTTGTATACAAAAAAAAATAAAGTTATAGCTCTAAAAAAAACCAGTGATCATAAAAATTGTTTACACAATAAAAAACTTTTTTTTTATTTTTTTTTAAAATGTTCAACATAAAAAAAAACATATACGGAAAAATTTTGGATCCCCGTAATCGTTTGACCCCAAGTAAAGCTAACTTGTCAGGGATACGCACAGTGGCGCTGTTAAAAAAAAAAAAACACCCCAGGATTGCAGTTTTCGTCACCCCCCTTAAAAAAACAGATTTAAAAACTGACAAAAAGTTTTGCCCCTCAAAAAAAAATACCAAAAAAACGTCACCCATCCACAAAAAACGCCCCCAACCAGCTCTACACCGAAAATAAAAGTTGCCTCTCAGACTGAAATGATGAAAAAAGGGTGTTTTCCTTTTTAAATAAGTGTTTTTTTTGGTAAAAGCGTAAAAATGAAAAAATATACCATTGTTCACGTAACGTTTTCGACCTGTGAGTAAAGCTAAATGTAATTAACCCACGGTGACCGCTTAAAAAAAAAAAAACACTACCAGGATGCTGGTTTTTTTTAAAAAATCCCCAAAAACCTTATAAAAATACAAAGCGTATATGCCCCCCAAAAAGGTACTAATAAAAACGAAAACCCACCCCACAAAAAACGCCCATAATTGGCCCCCGTTACAGAAAAATAAAAAACTATGGTTGTCAGAATAGGACAACATAAAACGCTAATTTTATAGACCAAATTTCTTTGGGTTAAAAGTAAAAAAAACATAAAAAAGATAAAAAAATTTATATCAGTAATTTTTATCGACCACATATAAAGTTATCCTTTTTTTTTTTTTTACCCATAGCGAAACGAAAAAAGAAGCCCAGAAAAAAATGGGGGAAATGTTTCCCCCCCCCCCCCCCCCTTTTTCAGGGCCCCAATACTGAAAAAAAAACTAGGGAAAACCCCTTTCGCCCAAAAATGAATAGTACACCCCTAGAGAACCCTGAGGGGTGTTGAATCCAAATGGGGCATTTCTGGAAGCTTCACCTTTTTCGGTACTTTGGGGGTTTTCAAATGGAAAAGGCCCCCACCAAAACTGCTTTCCAAAAGCCTAATAGCGCCCCCTCCCTTGTCCCCCTCCCCAAATGCCCCAAACAGCAGTTTACACCCACATTAGTGTATTGCCGAACTTGGAAGAAATTCTTAACAAAATTTGGATCTTTTTTTTACAGGTTTCCCTTTGTAAAATGAAACATTTTCAGCAAAATTTTCAGTTTTTTGGGAAAAAAATAAAATTTTAATTTTCACAGCTTGAACTAAAAAAAAAATTGAATCACCACTGGGGGCATAATCCTGCACCCTGGTATATTTCCCAAAGGGGTGTAGTTTCCATATGGGTTTTTAGGGGTTTTTTTATTAAATTTTTAACACCTTAGGGCGTCTGCAAACCTGAAAGGGCCTAAAAAAAATCTAATGAAAATGAACCCCGAGTCCAGTGGGGTCCTCCCCCTATTCGGGGCTTGTGGTTTAGCCCAATAGCGCAAGAGGCCCCATATGGGATATCTCTGAAAATGGCAGTCTGGGGGAATCAATTAAGTTTCATTTCCCTACACATTACCGTGTTTTTGGAAAAATGGATAAAAATTTAAAATCTGAAAAAAAAAAAGTGAAATTTTTAAATTTCCCCCACTTTGCTTAAATTTTGTGAAACCCTAATGCGTTAATAAATTCTAAATGTGTTTTTTAATACTTTAAGGGGTGTAGTTTTTAGAAATTTTAAGTCATTTATGGGGGGTATTTTAACATCAGGCCAAACAAAATCCGTTAGAACTGGGGGGGTCCCCCCAAAAAAATTATATTGCAAATTTTCTGAAAATAACTACTACATTTCAAGCCCCCTAATGAGTAAAAAAAAAAAGACATTTAAAAAAAAGATGCCAACCTACAATAGACAATTTTAGATGCTATTATAATTTTTGAGTGGAAAAACTTCTGCTTCACCAAATTTTTGAAGTTTGAAAATGGGCAATCTTTCAAAATTTTCAGGTTTTTTTGATATTTTTTTACAAATAAACAAAAACTTTTGTACCAAAATTTCTTACTATCTTTCACAATGTGTCACGGAAAACAGTCCTGAATCACATGGTTGTAAAAGTGTCGAAAAGTTTTTCTCACGTACAGGCCATCCAGATTTAAAAAATTTGGGCCCTGTCAGAGAGGCCAAAACTGGCTCCGGGGGGTAAGGGGGTTTAAAAATAGGCCAATTTTTTTCCCTTTGGTAGAAAAGGCCCAATTCAGATGGTTGTAGTGTAATACTTTTGGATTTTCAGTTTACAGCTACGGGATCTGGACCACATCTGATAAAATGAATTGGACTTGGATGTCCACAGGGTTCCCAGTTCTGTTCATGATCAGTAACACAAGGCTATACTCCTCCTAGGTTTTGTATACGCATGTTAAAGGGGTTTTGCCACGATCTAATGTTGACGTATGATCCTCCAAAATGATTATTTAATCACTTTTCTAAAAATTTATGTCCTTAAAAAAAAATGAAGCCGTGGATCACAGCCTTTCCCTTTCATGCCCTTGTTTCCGATAGTTTAAATTAACTACCCGGAGCGACGGCCAAGCTTGCGTTTTTTTGCACTTCTTATCGGGTGGGGAGAGAAAATGCTCCTGCATCATTGTGAAAAAATGAAAAATGTGCCTGCTCAGAGCCATCTCTCTCCTGTGCCAAAACAGTTCTCCCCCGTGGATTACCCCAAACTAGTTTACTCAACTACAGAGACGAATATCAGGGGCTGATGGGGAAAAAGTGCTAAAACTCACCCGGGAGGTACTTGTTTTTTTTAAAACAAAAAACCAACGCCCCCCTTTTTTTTTTTTTTTTTTTTTTTTTTTAAGCCTCAAGAGGGAAGTATCGGGCCTTGTTGGGGTGAGGACTCACTACTTGGAAAAACCCCCTTTAATAATTTTTAAAATGTTTTATTTTTAAATTTTTAAATTTTAAGTACTGAAAAAAACATTGGTTTCTAAAAAAAAACCCCATCCTTTTATGTGTGCAGTGTTTTTAGTTTAAGGGAAGTAGTTTAAATGAGTGCTTAAAAAATTTTTTTTTTGGGTGTTCCCCTTTAGGGTTTGACTACTTTTTAAAAAATTTGATTCCTCTTTTTTTTCCTTGATATGCAGTTTAACCCCGGGAAAATAAAAGAAAAACTTTTTATAAAGGGGTAAAGGGGTTGAGATTTTGGTTTTATTTTGCAAATTAACTGTGATTGCGTTCTATGACTTAATTATACATGGACCAGCAAAAAGCTTTAATGCTTTGAACCCGAAATTAATTTGTAATAGTGGCCCCCTAAAACCCGAATTTTAGGCCCCCCCCTAAAAGGGAAGTTTACTTTACCTCAATACACTTTGTATGTATTTAAACTCAGTTTTTTGTAAATACCCTTTCTTTTGCTCCCTAAAAAACCCAGTTCCTCTAAAAACAGGTCGACACTAGTTTGTGTCCCACTCAGAAAAGGGGGGGGCATAACCCATGTAAAGGGTTCCCCTTTAAGAAAAACTTTTTTTTTGCCATTCCTCTGCATGCCTTTTTACATTTCCAGAGGAGAAAAAGAGGTAAATGATGAGAGTTATGAGGCGAGATGCTTCAGAGTTGTCACTAAAACAGACTTGAAAGAAAAGTTTCACAGGCCCTCTTTGGGAAGGGGGTTTCCCTGTTTTGGTAACCCTTTTAAAACTTTAAAAAATTTTCATTTTTAAAAAGTTTCCTTTTCTACATGAGGGCCCAATTGTGTAAAACTAAAGAAACCTCTCACCCATGCCCCCAATTAGATTGAAGCTCTTTGGGGAGCGGGCCCTAAACCCTTTTTGTCTGATTGTAAGTAGCTTTTTCTTTTAAGGGCATACTTGAAACCCTTTTAAAAGTGGGAAAAGAGGAGTTTTAAAGACGGAAAAAAAATTGCAGGGACACCCCCATAAAGGGGTGTGCCCACCCCCCTTAAAAAAAGCCACATCCACCCCCCCAAAACGCAAAAGGTTTTTGGAAGAAAGCCAGGAAATGCCCTTATAGCCAGAAAAGTAGCCCCCCAAAACCCCGGGTTGATGCCCCCTCTGTACCCAGGTAGATCCCCCCTTTGGGTAGCCGGGTAGATGCCCCCAAATAGCAATTTAAAGCCATTTTCCCTCCCCAGGCTCCCTGCAGCGCGGCCACCCCCGGACTTTCCCCGGGCCCTCCCAAACCGGCGTCGCGGGGGGAGGAGGGGCAGCCGCCTTCAAAACCCCTTGTGCGCTGTTCTGTATGTACAGCGCAACCGGCGTGTACATATAGGGGGAGAAGGGAGGGGGGGGGAATGATCCCTCCCGCCTCCTCCCTGTACGGCACTGCACGGATCTTTCAGTGCTGACTGTCTGTGCGGCTGCCCGGGCCCCAAAAAGTCAGTGGGGAAAATCGCCGGGGGGGGGTGAGCGGCCGCTTCACCCGCCTGTAGGGGGCAGCCCGCGGCGTCAGAGTAGCACACCAGCGCTAAATCTGGCGCCACGGGGCATTTAAAAAACCCCATTGGGGGGCGGGAGGTTTTACCCAAATCTGGGTGGGTTTTTGGGGGGGGGACGAAAGGGCCCCCCATTAGCGGGGCCCCCGCCAAAAGGGGAAAAGTTTTGGGATGTATGGTTATTTTTTGTTTTTTGTCTGTAATTGCATCACCCGGGCCCCCTTTTTTAGGTACACCGTCCAAAAAAGTCGTTAACACTTAATTTTTAATCAGCCAATCACATGGCGGCAACTCAGTGCATTTAGACATGTAGACATGGTCAAGACAATCTCCTGCAATTCAAACGAGCATCAGTATGGGGAAGAATCAGGTGATCTCTATCTATTGCTTTGAACGTGCATGGTTTTTGTGCCGAGAAGGGCTGGTCCCTGAGTAATTTCAGAAACTGCTAGATCTCCTGGGATTTTAACGGCACAACCATCTCTATGGTTGTACAGAAGTGGTCCGAAAAAGAAAAACATCAGTGAGCGACAGTCCCTGTGGGCGAAATGCCTGTTGATGCCAGAGGATCAAAGGAGATGGCAGACGGTTCGAGCTGATAGAAAGGCAACAGTGACTCAAATCTGCCACGCCGTTACAACCAAGGTAGGCAGAAGACTGCATCTCTGAACGCACAATACTGGCGAACTTTGAGGCTCTCTGCTACAGCAGCAGAAGTACCACACCCGGTGCCGACTCCTTTCACTTAAGAACTGAAACTGTAGCTCCATTTGCCCAAAGCTCATCGATAATTGGTACACGTAGAAGGATTGGGAAAAACGTTGCCTGGTCTGATGAGTCTCGATTTCGTTCTGCGACATTCGGATGGAAGGGTCAGAATTTGGCCGTCCAACAACATAAGCAAGATCCCATCCGCTGTATCAACGGTTCAGGCTGGTGGTTGTGGTGTCATCGGTTGTATGTAGAATATTTTCTTTGCACTCTTTGGGCCCTTCGTCTACCATAGATCATCGTTGCAACACCTGTGTATCATCTATGCCCACGAAGAATTGAGGCAGTTTCTGAGGCAAAAGGGTGTCCAACTCCGTTACTAGCATCGGTGTACCTCAATAAAGGTGGCCGGTGAGTGTATATCCCCTAATTGGTAAAGTGCTGCGAATATGTTGGACTATATAAATTCAACAATTATTATTGTTGGTGTTAATGGAGAAAGTCTTTACTGATTAATGTATCATGGTAAAGCAGAGGTCCCCAACCGCCGGTGCCTGGACCGGCACCGGCCTTTAGCTAGCATCCCTTCGCCCGGTCCCGCGGCGCCGCCTAAACCTGATTGACCGCGCGCCCGGCGACATTAGTCCCGCGGCCGCATCTTCTACTGCGAGGCTGCTATAAACCGCCGCGCAGATCTAGCATTCCTTGCCCGTCAGCGTGCGGTCTGCGCATTACAGGAAAGCACGAGCAGTGCATTACTGCCCTGCGTTTCCCGTTATTTGCTGAATATGCGGCGCTCACTGGGCTCCGCATCTACACCGATGAGAGGCGCAGGGAGGTGGTGTTGACAGTGACGTCACACCCGCCCACTGCCGCACGCTGCAGTCGGCTGCCGGTGAGGAGGAGCTCGGCCGAGGATCCGGGAAAGGTAAGTGACTTTTTTTATTAATTTCCCTCCCGGCTACTGGGGGCAGCTATGTGTATCCTCGCTACTGGGGGCAGCTATGTGTATCCTCGCTACTGGGGGGCTCTGCCTATGTGTATCCTTAGCTACTGGGGGCAGCTATGTGTATCCTCTCCTCTAGTCCTCATAGGTTCCTCCGCCCGCGGCCTACTGGGGGCAGCTATGTGTAGTCACACTACCTGATGGCAGCTATGTGTATCTCACTACTGGGGGCAAGCTATGTGGTATCCTCACTACAGGGGCAGCTATGTTTATCCTCATCCGTATTGGGGGCAGCTAGTGTATCCTCAACGCTATTGGGTCAAGCTATGTGTATCCTAACTATCTATTGGGGGGCACCTATCTATTATCTAATTACAGAGGCATATATCTATTAATACATGGTGCTATATTTATTATTATTCACAGGGGCATTTATCTCTATAATGACAGGAGCAGATTACATGAGGTATTAATATACATGTATAATGCTGACCTCCACAGAGTTGATTAATAATACCTCAGACTGATTATAAAACTCTGTGGTCAGCATTATTACTATAATACTGAGCCCATCAGGAGCTGAACTATCAGTCTAAAAGTTAGTAAAATACTGGTTTACCCCATACGTATAACCCTAAATGACACAGTAATACACTAAAATATTGTGGTTTTTTTGGTGTGTGGATTCTAAACATCCAACCTCCTCCATAACCCCGCCCCTAATAACCCCGCCCCTAACCCCCCACCACCCCCCGGGGCCGTGGAAAAATTGTCGTGCATCACACCGGTCCCTGGTGGAAAAAAGGTTGGGGACCGCTGATGTAAAGGACCATGGAAGTTGGCAATTATTACCACAACAGGCAAAGCTCAAATATACATTTGTGGACCCTTTTCTCATTCCATTGATGGAATATAGGTTTGATGATGAGGCATCTTACCACAAAGTATAGAGTGTTAAAAGTCCTAATCTGACTGAAACCATATGGTGAAATTTCAAAAAGGGTCCATAAAAATGGCTCCATATTGTAGAGCTAATTTGCCAGTTACTTTCACGAAAGTTGGAACCAGTACTACGTTAAATATTTTTTGTCTTGAGTGAAGTATTTGCCTCCATTAATAAAGGCTGCCTTTAAATTCCAAGGAGGTGCAAGTACTGTGTAGATTGATTATTAGAAAGTTAAGTGCTATTCGAATATTTTTGAGATCTGCCAGATCATTGTATCTCTTCATTTATTTAAAGGATGTTTTATGAAGCCAAATTATTTGGTCATATGTTAGTTGTGTATTTGCTATGAACTTACAAAGCTGGGTGAACATTTCTAATTTTTTTTTAGTTTATTTTTTCCAGGGGTTATAGTGCATCAGTACAGCACTCTATGTACTATGTGTATTGGTATAAACATAGCTGCACAGTATTATACGGAGGATGCCAAATTGTTATATATTTGGAGACCCCTATTTGTTACAGATTTTCAATAGGTCTTAAATTATGCACATGTTTTTGATATTGATATGAGACTTTGAATGTATGAAAGAGCACAATGTCTATCATGGTATAGAGACTTTTAAAGAAGCTGGATCTCCTGGCGATATGCGTGTGGCATTTTGCAGTATTTTCTATTCAAACCAATCCTGAACATTTTTGAAGTTGCCTCATGATACACCATTTACTTTATCTTCTTTATTTTAATTGGTTTTTGCCTTATTAGTGGACCCACTATTAATTTTGCTCTAATGTTTAGTTGTAATACTGTTAGGCTATGTTCACACGGCTTATTTTGGGACGCATTTCGCCACTTATTTGACACAGAGCAACTGCGCTCTAATACGAGCGAAATGCGCCCAATCATTACAGTAATCCCCACAGTACTCATAAGAACTCTAGATTTACGCCGCCTCTCCCCGCGTAATACAAGTACGACGTAATTGTAGGCACGGAGATAATGGACGATTATCATTTGTTCTGAAACACTTATGCGCCGTGAGTAATGACTGTCTACGGGCCACCCTCCCCCGCGCCGCTGGAGTATGGGCCGATCGGCGTGAGCTCCCGAACACCTGGCGTAATTGCTGGGCGTACTGTACCGTGTGCACATAGCCTTAGGCTATGTTCACACGGCTTAACTGCGGGGCGTAAATTATGCCCCAGCAGTTACGCCTGTGTGGCCGTAGGACGTGGGAGCGAGCGGGGCCTGCACCTCGCCGGCCCATAGACATGCATATGCCAGCGTCGCGATATACGCCGCTGGTAATTTCACATGTCACTTATCTCCCCACCGCCGTCGGATTCGCCGAGGCAGGGAGAGGAGACATAATCCATAGTTCTCTATGAGAACTGTGAATTACCGTAGTTACTGGGACGGATTCAGCCCGTAATGGGCGCACTACGGCGCGTACATACGGACTGAATTACGTCCCGCAGATGGCCGTGTGAACATGGCCTTAGACTGAAAACATACAATACTCACAAAAAGTTAGGGATATTTGGCTGAAATGTCATGAAGAAGATAAAAATTTCTTGACAATTTTTTAATTGAACTAAATGAGATAATCTCTTTACTTTAGAATGCACGTGTCCAACTGTTCAGTATTTCCGTACTTTTTGCACAACTTGCTGATCTTTAACAAGGAGTTTATATGCAATATTCACAACAGGTGTTTGATCCCTGAATCACCTGATTGTCACATTTTGAGACAGACACCTTACAATTGATCAACAGTACCTCAGCATTGCGAGGCTTCAAGCAGGATGCTCTCAGACAGAAGCTTAGAGTGTCATCAGCAGGGTGCAACATAGACTGGAAAGACAAAGAGGTGTACATCCTTTGGCTAGATCATACACTGATGACTTCATTGTAAGCAATGCCCTGTGAAACCGGATGATGAATGCCACAAAACTCCAGGCACATTTAAAGGGGTTTTGCCATGATGTAATGTTGACTTGGGATCCTCCAAAATGGGTATTTAATCACTTTTCTAAATATATGTGATTTAAAAAAATTGCAGCCTGAGAGAGCTACAGGCTGCCTTACCTGCCCTTAGTTACTTAAAAGCTTCTATTAGATACGACCAGGCAGAGTGACAGGAGCTGAACTGACTGGGCTTGCGCAGAGCACACTTATCTGATGAGAGGGAGCGTGAAGGAGCTTTCAAGGGGAGGTGGAGAAAGGTGTTGTCTTTTGTATACAGAATCCACTAGTTTTAGTGTGATTATTTGAGGGAACATTTCACACAATCCCTTATGCATGGCTCTGTGCTCTGACCAGCTCTCGCTCTCCTTAGGCCTCGTTCACACGGCTTATTTGGGCACGGATTGGCGCCGTCCTCCGTGCCGGATTTGCGCTTCAGTATGGCGCCAATCCGTCCCTGTCATTACGGTAATCCACTGCTCTCATAGAGAACAGTGGATTCCGTCGCTCCTCCCCGCTCAGCGAATCCGCTGCGGGGGGAGAAAGTGACATGCACATTATTTACGGCGCGTACGCGCCGTAAACAATGCATTGTCTATGGGGCCGGGAGCGGCGCCCCCGTCCCGCCCCTTATTCACGGCGGATTTGTGCGCTCAATACGGCTCACAAATCCGTTGGGAATAAGCCGTGTGAACACGGCCTTAGTGTGCTTTGTTTACTTTTGGTTCTTAGCAGATAAGGCACTTCTTGGCAAATCCCCTTTAAGGAAGGTGGGCGGTAACTGTCACATCAGACCATTCGTAACGGTTTACATCAGCGTGATCTTTGTGCTAGATGATCTGACCATACCACTAGGCACAGGCATCATAGTCTTGCATGGGCCTGGGAGTATCTATGCTGGATGAGGGACCAGTGGTCCTCAGTGTTGTTCAATGATGAAAGTCGATTCACTCTGAGCAGAAGTGATGGCCGCAAACAATGCAGGTGATGTCAAGGAGAGTGGGATGCATTAGCCAGGTCAGGTACCTTTGCCACTCATCTAGCACGCAGCCCACGCTGATGTAAACTGTTACAAAAGGTCTGATGTGACACTTGGGTGCTTCTCACCTCCCTTAAAGGGAATGTTTCACAATTTATCTTTTTTTTAACAATGTATGTGTTTTACACAGGGCTGTGGAGTCGGTGGCTATTTTGCAGGAGTCGTCATAAAAGGGACCGACTCCGACTCCCAAAATATATAATAAGTTGGTCCAGTTAGTTCAATGCAGTGCAAAGAGCAAGAGGAATTGGGTCCGGCCAGTGCTCCTGCTCCCATATTTTCAGCCTGATCACATGAGGAGTGTAATTGATGACATGGAGCAGGCAAAGCGCTGCCCCAGGGGACAAGATCCCGCTACCAGGGCAAACAGATTTCAGCAACACTTTTTCACCTGTTTTCAAAGAAGTAGAAGGGTTTAACCATTCATCAAAACTGTCTGTGGCTGAGGCAATTCCTTTTACCCCGACATTGTTAGAGATGTTACCCCTGTGGTTATCGTTTTGCCCCAACCCAAGTTAGTGTAGAGAGGCCGTTCTCTAGCCTGGAAATAATGAGATCAGATGTGAGGTCATGTATGCAGGATCTGATGGAGGCAATACTATTTCTCAGAACAAATTCAGAGACTTCACAAATGTTCCTGCAGTGTTTTGCATATTTATAATTTTTTTGTGTCCTAAAGTCATATCCAATAAATATATTTTACACTGACAAGCAAAATGGTAACAATGGTTTGAACTTGTGACTTTCAGGCTCCATATCTCACCAGCCACTACAGCTTTGTACATGAGGCTCCTGTAATTGTATATACAGTCATCTTACCTATCTTATACATAAATTTGACTTGCAAGTATTTAGCATCTGCTGAGGTATAGTTTTGCTCCTAAAAATCAAAGTGTTAATTTTTATTATTTTGTTAGTATTTGGGAAATCCACCTTTGGTTTTCAATACTGCCTGAATCCTTCTGGGCTCTGGATCAGATTCAAGCAGGTCTTGACCAAAATCTGATCCCAGGTCTCTTCTACACGTTCCCAATGTTGGTGCAGACTGGACTTGGATACAAATACAGCTTTTTCTTCAACTCTGCCCACAAGTGTTCAAAAGATCAAAACATTGTTACCCTTTTGCTTGTCAGTGTCTGTTCTACCTAAATAGCTTGATTATTGTATCATAAGGTGATAAACAGCCTGATGTTACCATTTTACTACAGTAAAGTTATCACTTAAACATGCGCCGTGTATGAGGGAGTCGGGAGTCGGAGGTTTGGGAAATTGAGGAGTCGGAGTCGTGGCTTCGGCTTGCCGACTCCACAGCCCTGGTTTTACATAACATTTTTATTTTCAGTTTATTTTAGTTGTGTGCTTGTACATACATTTATTAATGATACTTTTGTGTACAGAGGATGGCCATCTTTAAAAACAGCTTTGTACTGTGTGACTGCACGACACAGAACACAGAGGAAGCTGCAGTAAATCAGATACTGTGCATATGGAGTTCGGATGTCTCCCGTCCTAATCTCTTCAGCTAGATCCCTCCCAGCTGTGAACTCTTCATGCTCTAGTGTCTACAGTTTACAGCTATAGGGAGCAGGCAGCCATGATTGTGGCTGCCAGAGGGATACTATCAGTCCTAAGAAGTGGCTATTGAACGTTTCCTCAGCCGCTCTGTGCTCCAGTAAGGCTGCATTCACATAGCGCAGTTTTGGTGCAGTTTTAACTGTGCTCTAATTAAACTGCCTTTATTACCAGCAAACTTTTTGCATTTGCCTAAACTGTTTGGAAAGTAAGTAATCAATTGTGTTTGTAATCTAAAAGACTTTACACACAGTAATTGATTACTTACTTGAAACACCTTTCTGAACAATTCAGACAACTGAAAGAAGCTTGCTGGTAATAAATGCAGTTTTATTGGAGCACAGATAAAACTGCACCAAAACCGCGCTGTGTGAAAGCACCCTAAGGCCTTGTCCCTACTGCACGATTTTTAACCTGGTTTTTTAGACTGTTTTCGGTTCTGAAAACCGGGTGACAACTTTTAACATGGGCCTCTATGGAAAACCCACGCAGCAGTCCCGAAAAACGTAGAACATCTTCATTCTTCCGTCTGGTGGGCGGCAGAAGAACATGCCTATGTGAAGGGGGAGGGCTTTTCTTCGCTAATCGTGGAGAAAGCCCATCCCCCTGCGGCAGTGTACATGGTACGAAAATAGTTCAAATACCGGTCGGATAAACCGACCGGTATTTGTCCTGTGTTGTGTAAACAGCCCTTTTGGGTATGTTCACACGGCTTATTTTGGCACGCATTTCGCTGTGTATTTTGCCGCGTATTGCGCTTAATACATGGCAAAATGTGCGCTGCAATTACAGTAATCCATAACTCTCATAGAGAGCTATGAATTGCGCGTCGTCTCCCCGCGCGTACTTTACGATCGTATTGTACGCGCGGGGAGAATTGACATGTCAGTTGTTCGTGGTGATTATGTGCCGCGAACAATGCATGTCAATGTGGCCAGTGGGCTCCCGCCCCTCTCCCCTGCTTCCAAGGAACGCGTCGTATTGCGCCGCAATATACCGTGTGAACATACCCTAAGGCCATGTTCACATGGCTTAAAATGGGCCGTATTTCGGTCCGTAATTACACGCCGAAGTGCGCCAATTACGGGCTGAAAACGGCCCATTCATTACGGTAATTCACAGTTCTCATAGAGAACTATGGATTACGTCTCCTCGGGTGGGGAGATAATTGACATGTCACTTTTTAGCGGCGTATACGCGCCGCTAGCAGTGATTGTCTATGGGCCGGCAAAGTGCCGGCCCCCCGCTCGCTCCTCCGCCCCGCCCCCGTCCACACGGCGTAATTGCGGGGCGTAATTACGCCCCGCAGTTAAGCCGTGTGAACATAGCCTAAGGCTTGCTAGAGAAACAGCAGTGATGGGGTAAAAGCCCCGCCCCCTACAGGGAACATGTCAGCAACCGGGGAGGTTGTGTAGTGATTTCTGAGATGAGGAGAATGTGAGTGTGTGCGCACATGGCCCGGCTTGCGGTTGCTCGGGTGTAGAATAATTAATTAATATTTTTTAATCCATAATATACTAATATTAATGAATTATTTTACAGCAACCACGCATGCAGCCCGGCTTTGTGTGTGTGTGCCCATATGTAAGTTTTAATGCGCACAAGTGCGTACACATGGGCGGATGTGTATAGCCTTTTGTATTTATGTGTGTGTATATATATATATATATATATATATTATATATATATATATATATATATAATATATATATATAGGGGTGTGTGACATATATACTATGCCGTTTCTCTTTCATATCCATAGCGAAATATTGTAAATGTAATCACAATTTCCCTATGGTTATTCTTTTTTCAGCTATAAATGCATATCGGCTCTGTATGGTGTCCTCCGTCACCAGCAAAATGGCGATTTAGTGGGCTATCGAGTCCACAGTCCACCACCCCTCCTTTTGCACACACATGGGGTGGGGGAGGTGGGTGATGTCACCACCAGAGGGACCAGCCCACATTTACAGCAGCTGTATAACCTGCTTGAGCTAAAAAATTTTTTTTTTTTTATGTGTTGCCTCTGGTGGCTAAGAGTGGGAAATATTGAAAATTATGCATTTTTAATATTTACCACAAACTGGAAGAAAATATATATAAAAAATTGTCAAATTAACACACAATACTTAATCAATAATATAAACATGCTTGAAGTTGTGCGGCATTCATCATCTGGATCCACAGGGCATTGTTTACAATGAAGCGCTCATTAGTGTGTGATGTAGCCAAAGGACGTCCACTTTGCCTTTCTGTGACTCTTTCAGTGTCTGTATCTCTGTTGCAACCTGCTGGTGACACTCTAAGCTCAGTGACTAGTTCCATCTGAAAGCATCCTGCTTGAAGTCTTGCAATGATGAGGTACTGTTGATCAATTGTAAGGTTTTGTCTTGCTCTCATGATGTCAAAATGTGAACAGCATGATGAGGAGGACTGTTTACATCTCAATACAAATTGATTCCCTTAATTTATTGGATGATTCAGGGATCAAACACCTGTTTTGAATTTTGCCATTAAGCTGCTTGTTAGAGATCAGCAAGTTGTACAAAATGCAGGGCTGTGGAGTCGGCAAGCCGAAGCCCCGACTCCGACTCCTCAATTTCCCAAATCTCCGACTCCGATTCCAGACTCCGACTCCTGACTCCCTCATACACGGCGCATGTTTAAGTGATAAACAGCCAGATGTTACCATTTTACTACTGTAAAGTTATCACCTTATGATACAATAATCAAGCTATTTAGGTAGAACAGACACTGACAAGCAATGTTTTTGATCTTTTAAACACTTGTGGGTAGAGTTGAAGAAAAAGCTGTATTTGTATTCAAGTCCAATCTGCACCAACATGCCCTCATGTCTGATCTCATTATTTCCAGGCTAGAGAACGGCCTCTCTACACTAACTTGGGTTGGGGGAAAGCGGTGACCACAGGGACAACATCTCTAACAATGTCAGGGTATAAAGGAATTGCCTCAGCCCCAGTCAGTTTTGATGAATGGTTGAACTCTTCTACTCCTTTAAAAGCTGGTGAAAAATTTTGCTGAAATCTGTTTGCCCTGGGAACGGAATCTTTTCCCCTGGGGCAGCGCTTTGCCTGCTCCATGTCATCAATTACACTCATGTGATGAGGCTGAAGATATGGGAGCAGTAGCACTGGCCAGACCCAATGTCTCTTGCTCTTTGCATCGAACTAACTGGACCAACTTATTATATATTTTGGGAGTCGAAGTCGGTCCCTTTTATGACGACTCTGACTCCTGCAAAATAGCCACCGACTCCACAGCCCTGGCAAAATGTACTGAAACATCGAACCGTTGGATATGTGCATCTAAAGTTAACCCCTTAACGACCTATGACGTATGAGTACGTCATAGAGCCGGTAAGCGGCTTTGAAACGGGATCGCAGTGCAATCCCATTTCATAGCCGCCGTGTGTTAGTGGCTAATTGCTGCTTACTCCCGGTGGTTTCAGCGCGGGTCCCGTCACCCGTCCGCAGGGCCGGGACAAGCCATTTTGGTGCCCTATGCAAGTAAGGAAAATGGGGCTTCCCCACCTCCCCCCACTTTCCTCTGCACGCGTGCCTGCTGCTTGGCCGCCTCCTCCACATGATACTAGTTATGGTAGTAATTCAAGCCAATTTCTAAGCTAAATCGCACTCTTGCAATTTAACTTGTTGCACCACCCCACTAGGCATCATCACTATTAACCAGTTCCAGTGTTGTTGGGTCCCAAAAAATAATTCAACTGGTGGGCCTCTAGAATGAACTCCACTGGTGGGCTCTAAGTATCCCTGTATGACACTGCCAGCTACAATAGGTTACTGGAGTTTGTTCCTTTTTGGCATATGCCCGAAATATTTTATATATCCTCTGTGTACAATGATAATAGCAGAGCCTTTGTACTGTGGGAAGGTCGTATAATTTCCTCTGATGGTCCCAGTATAATACTGATAAAGCTAATATGTTAATCCAGCCACTTTAATAATGACGTGTCAGCTCAGTGCAGGTTTGGAAGAAACCTCATCTGCAAGACCCTGAGCTGGTATTTCTAATACAAAAACTGATCTTAAAGATATTAAATTACACTGTGTTAGAGGAAAAATTTGTGGAATCGCTAAATGTAGTGGTATAGACCAGCAAGGGATGCCAGGGAACCTGCAGGAGAGCTGCTGCATCAATGGCTGAACAGAGAGTGACTAGTTATCAGCTCTCTGCACTGCACACCGACTCTCCAGCTCACACAATGTGTTAACATTATTTATCCTGTACACTGAACACCGCCAAAATTGTGTTTTTCTGGTCATTTCTAATTGGAATAAGTGTTAAAAAGCATCTGTCCCAAACTGGCACCAGTTGAAAAGTGGAGTTCAACCTGCCAAAAAATGCATTCTCACTGAGGTCCATAGGTGGAAGTACAAAAAAAAAGTAAAAAATTTATATGTTTGGATTTTTTTTATGGTCTTAAAACATAATAAAATCCCTACATGTTTGGTTTTGCTGTTATTGTATCAACCTGTAGAATACAAAGAACACATAATTTATACCAAAGGGCTTGTTCACACGACGTTTCTGTGATCCGTTTAACGGATCCACAAAACGGATCTGACAATTGTCAGTGTGATTATCTTTGCTGTCAATGGCAAAAGCCCATCGCTGTTTTCACGGGAGATCGGCGATGCGCTTTTGAGAGCTCTCCTGCACTTTTCGCATCCGCTTTAAGAATTGACATGTCAATTCTTATTGCGTTTTACACAAATCAAAGCCCATAGATAATGGAGTCCGCTTTTGGCACCTGTCCAAAAGCGCTACACATTGTGGGTACGTATTGGCGGCGCTTTGCATCATGAAAGCGGATCGAAAAGCGCAGTGGGCGGCCGGACGGGGCATCGGCGGTGAGCGGCGGCTGCAGGGGGGATGGCTGGATGGATCGCAGGTGAGCGGCGGCTGCAGGGGGGATGGCTGGATGGATCGCAGGTGAGCGGCGGCTGCAGGGGGGATGGCTGGATGGATCGCAGGTGAGCGGCGGCTGCAGGGGAGATGGCTGGATGGATCGCAGGTGAGCGGCGGCTGCAGGGGAGATGGCTGGATGGATCGCAGGTGAGCGGCGGCTGCAGGGGAGATGGCTGGATGGATCGCAGGTGAGCGGCGGCTGCAGGGAGATGGCTGGATGGATCGCAGGTGAGCGGCGGCTGCAGGGGAGATGGCTGGATGGATCGCAGGTGAGCGGCGGCTGCAGGGGAGATGGCTGGATGGATCGCAGGTGAGCGGCGGCTGCAGGGGGGATGGCTGGATGGATCGCAGGTGAGCGGCGGCTGCGGGAGATGGATGGGAGGCGCTGTTCTGCGGGGATCGAGGAGATGGCTTGGCTGTGCTGTTTCAGTAGTGCTGGGCACGGCTGTGCTGTTTCAGTAGTGCTGGGCACGGCTGTGCTGTTTCGGCCGAGCTGGGCACGGCTGTGCTGTTTCGGCCGAGCTGGGCACGGCTGTGCTGTCTCGGCCGCGCTGGGCACGGCTGTGCTGTCTCGGCCGCGCTGGGCACGGCTGTGCTGTCTCGGCCGCGCTGGGCACGGCTGTGCTGTCTCGGCCCGCGCTGGGCACGGCTGTGCTGTCTCGGCCGCGCTGGGCACGGCTGTGCTGTCTCGGCCGAGCTGGGCACGGCTGTGCTGTCTCGGCCGCGCTGGGCACGGCTGTGCTGTCTCGGCCGCGCTGGGCACGGCTGTGCTGTCTCGGCCGCGCTGGGCACGGCTGTGCTGTCTCGGCCGCGCTGGGCACGGCTGTGCTGTCTCGGCCGCGCTGGCCACGGCTGTGCTGTCTCGGCCGCGCTTGGCCACGGCTGTGCTGTCTCGCCCGGGCGCTCGGCCACGGCTGTGCTGTCTCGGCCGCGCTGGCCACGGCTGTGCTGTCTCGGCCGCGCTGGCCACGGCTGTGCTGTCTCGGCCGCGCTGGCCACGGCTGTGCTGTCTCGGCCGCGCTGGCCACGGCTGTGCTGTCTCGGCCGCGCTGGCCACGGCTGTGCTGTCTCGGCCGCGCTGGCCACGGCTGTGCTGGTTCGGCCGCGCTGGCCACGGCTGTGCTGGTTCGGCCGCGCTGGCCACGGCTGTGCTGGTTCGGCCGTGCTGGCCACGGCTGTGTGAGAGAGAGAGAAAATATAAACACACATATACAGTGAATTATATGGTAAATATACAACAGGGAAGGTGTTTAATAAGCTGGGGCACTACACATGGAACTGATGACTGCCAGCTAAAGTTTCATTCCTTATCTTTGTGGAGGAGATGGCAGTCATTAGTTCAGGGTGAACGCTCCACATTTGTCCAGCTGTCCAGGGAGAAGAGGAAGAGACTCCATCACCTATGCAGTGAGTCTCGCTGGCCAGAAAGCTCATCACCATCCCCACCCCCCTCCCCCTCAAACACCGCCACCCCTCCGTTTCTTCGCAGCCCCCTCTATGGGTGATAACAGTGATTTACTGGCCTGTCTGTTACTGAGACAGACTCACCTCTGCAGTCAGTGACTGTCCGGTGGCACCCACACGGCACTCAGCAAGAGGCTGTTGAGCCGGACCAGATGCAGGAGGTACGTGGGGGCACGGCGCTCCTTCTTACTGTGGTGATAGACACTGCAGGTCGGAAGGTTCAGTGACTGATTGTCTCCGTATCGGCATCGGCGCTGCACTCAGCAGGGAGGCAAGAGACAGGAGACAGAGGTCTGCGATGGTGCGGGGCCCCTTCTTGTAGTTCAGGTGCTCCGCAGAAGCCGGGGCCGAACAGCAGAGGAGGGGCAATGGAGGCGGAGATAGCAGCAGCCACTGACTGAATACAAAAGATCAGTGGCTGCTAGTGACCAGAGCGCTGCGCTTGCTGCACTCATTATCATGCATTCTGTCTGTGTGAGTCAGTCAGCGTTGATATGTTACTGACACAGGAAGCACTTAACTGCGCCCCCCTTCTGACAGACGGGAGGTGGCGCACTAGGCTATCGCCTTCCTTTGCCTACCCGTTGTCCCGGCCCTGCCCGTCCCTGCTGTTTAACACATTAGATGCCGTGGCAAAATTAATGAAAAACGGTGCTGCGCACCATTCTTCACGGTGATCGGAGTCCGATCACTGAAGGGAGCCTTGTGAAGGTTCCGATCGCTGCCATGTTCCCATTTGACCCACTTCCGGCCGCAGACAGGAAGTGGGAAACCGCCATCTTGGTACAGCCTTTAGGGCCGTTCACACGGCTTATTTCGGCGCGGATTGGCGCCGTACTGCGCGCCGGATTTGCGCTGCAATATGGCGCCAATCCGTCGGCGTAATTACGGTAATCCACAGTTCTCATAGAGAACAGTGGATTCCGTCGCTCCTTCCCGCTCGGCGAATCCGGCGGGCGGGGAGAAAGTGACATGCACATTATCCAGGCGCAATACGCGCCGTGGATAATGGAAGTCTATGGGGCCGGCGGGCCGCGCCCCCGCACCCGCCCCTTATTCAAGCCGGATTGCGCTCGCAATTCCGGCTTGAATAAGCCGTGTGAACCAGGTCTAATGCATTGTCTATGCAATGCATTAGGCTGTATTAACAATCGTGCCCCCCCTAGTGGTGAAGCGCCATAGGGGGACTCAATGTTAAAGTTTTTTTTGTCATTTAACGTCCCATAAAAAATGGAATAAAAATGATCAAAAAAAGTTGCATCCATTCCAAAATGCCAGCATTAAAAAGTACACTGCAGCCCACCAAAAATGCACCTTTACTGACGTCCGTAGGTTTTAACACAAAAAAGTTATTGGATGCACAAAACGGCACCATGGCGCAAATTTCAAAAATAGAAAATGTTTGGAATTTTTTTACGGCACCAAATCATAACGGAAACCGTAAATGTTTGGTGTTGACGGATGCGTTTCAACCTGTAGAATACAGATTACACATCATTTTTACCGAAGAATAAACTTCGTAAAACAAACCTCCCGCAAACATGGCGCAAGTATGTTTTTTTTTTTGTTTTGTTTTTTTTTCACTTTTTGCCCCACTTAGAATTTATTTGCCCTTACCTAGTATATTCTATAGTAATATGAATGATACCACTGGAAAGTACATCTTGTCCCGCAAAATAAAAGCTCTCATGTGTCTACGTAGGTGGAAAAATAAAAAAGTTATGGTTTTCAGAACGCAGAGAGGAAAAAAATTAGAGCCATATTATTATGACCGTCCATCAGGAAGGGGTTAAGAGATTCTCATTTAGATCATTTAAAAAAAAAAATGTAAGAAATTTAATTTCATCCTGAGATTTCAGCCAAAAGCCAAATATCCCTGATTTTTTTTTGGGGGGGGATTTTTTTTTGTGAGTAGTGTATGTGGGTTTTCTGATCATGGATTACCATGTTGTTTGTTTTTTTGTTTTCCTATGCAGGTTTTAGACTTCTTTAATAAATTATGACCATGAATTAAATGCATTCGGATTGTGTGCTTTATTATGGTACCTTTTTTTTTTTTCTGTTCGGTTTTTCTTTCTGTACTTTCGGGCATTTAAGCTGCTCTCCTATTTTGGTTTACTTTTATGATAAGTGGCAGCTCTTCCCCATATTTTTTGTTTATTATTCTTTTGTACTTTCTTTGCTGTCCCCATTAGAAAAAAAAGTAGATTTAAAAAAAAAAAAAAAAAAAATTCTAGTAGAATATATAGATAAGCCTACTTAAGTCATTAAAGGCTATGTTCACACGGCTTAAAATGGTACGTATCTTGCTCCGTATTTCGCGCCGTACTGCGTGAAATAGGGGGCGAGATACGTCCCAGTCATTACGGTAATCCACAGTTCTCATAGAGAACTATGGATTCCGTCTCCTCTCCCTGCTGGCGCAATACGGTGAGCAGGGAGAGAAGTGACATGTCCGTTATTTACGGCGTATACGTGCCGAGAATAATGTATGTCTATGGGCCGGCGGGCTGCCCCCCCCCCCCCTCTCCCTCCTGTCCCGCCCCCGTACACATGGCGTAATTGCGGGGCGAAATACGTCCTGCAATTACTGCCGTGTGAACATAGCCAAAGAGTTAAACTTCCCCTCCCCTTACAAATCTGGCCAGATAATATATACTTTTATCACAATATGTAGCTTAATATTGTTATTGTGCTAACATCTCAGCTATCACTAAGCCATAGTAATGGTGCCTGTATTGATCAGGGAGCATTCATATCAGCCATTTTTTTTTTCACTCTAACTTCTATGCGGGTCAAAGCTCGTAATGTTTACGTTAAAGGGAATCTGTCACCATTTTTTTTTTTTTTTTTTTCCATATTCTTTTCTTCTTGGAAGTTTTTATTTCCTGATCGTAGGTTTCTCAATTCGGTCGTCTATATATGATTGTGGGGACAGCATTTTTGCTTGCACTGCTTTAACAGCAGTCAGAGAGATACTTTACAGCAGGTTCATGCACACAGGAGCTTGTGAACTGGATCAGTCCAATTAACTTTTATAGGAAAGATATCAAGTCATGCTCCTTGACACGCGAAGAAGTCAGAGAGAAGAGAGGGAGGGCTGTGACTATCTCCTATTGTGACTGGTGGATCCTGTGTTATTTATATATATTGGTGTCTCCTTAGTTTGATCCTGCTTGGGCTTATAATTAGCAGATTACTGAAAAGCTTTCTCTACAGAACAGAAAGTGTCAGACTATTATAAGGCCTAGTGTCCAAATTGAAATCTGCAGTACTTAAGAATTAAAAAAAAATATATATTACATGATATGTAAAAAAAAAAATAATTTTTTTTATATATATACACACTGTGTGTGTGTGTGTGTGTGTGTGTGTGTATATATATATATATATATATATATATATATATATATAAAACCAAAAATTCATTAACAATGTGTTTAGCATAAAAATGTGATTTACAAGAAGTCCTTTTTGATGACACATTCCCTTTAAACCAAGGCTGAGCTGATGGATGCCTAATCGTGGCATCTGTCACTCATAGTCGGGCTCGGACTGGCCCATAGGGGAATAGGGGAAACCCCCAGTGGGCCCCTGATCATGGTAGACCTGGAGTTGCTTTTTAACTGCATGTACATCCTCAGAAGAGGCAAAAAGCAAGAGACAGCATATAGGAGGCATATACAGTCATTTACAGTAGCTGTAGGGTGGGCCCCTAAAATAAACTCCACGGTAGCCCAAAACATTAAACTGGTGGCCCCTAGAATCAACTCCACCTGTGGGCCCCAGGCATCCCAGTCCGACACTGCTCATAGTCTTCTATAGGATCTGTTTAATAGATATATTGTGAGTTTTTAATGACACATCCATTAGTCTACTACATCATCCCATTCTTTGTTGTTTGTGGTGTATTGATGTATACGGCCAAAAGGACTCTTGACCTCCATCTGTCAGTGGACCCCTATGGGGACTTGTAGTGGGTATGTTCGTGCTTTCCTGGCATGTGCACTAAACATAGGGGAAACACATATTGTGAACACCTCTTTGCTCACTTAAAAGAAAGATTAAATATCTGTTTAGATTCATTACAATTATTAAAGGGGTTTTGCCACGAAGTAAAATTGAAATGGGAAGTTTGAAAATTAAATCGTAAACATTTTCGCCATTCATAATTATTAAAAATTCTGCACTGTTTTTGTTTTAGTTGCTCCTATAGTGATCCATTGTTTACAGCTCATCTGCAGGGGATATGACCAGGGCTGTGTTTTTCCTCACCTGCCCGCCACATGTCAGAAAATCACCTTGCTTCTCAGGTACTACTGAGTGTTCAAACCCCGGGTGCTGTCATTCTACTCCTGTCCTTTGGACTAGTTAGTAATAAGTCAAACAATGAAAATAAAAGAAAGAAACCTACATGAGGTATGTGCATTGAAAAAGAGGAAAAAAAAATCCCCAGGTTAAGTTCCTGCAGGGATTTGAACCAAGGACCCTTGTGCTGTAAAGCAAAAATGTTACCTCTGAGCTATAGTGTAGCTACTTACAATTCTTTTCATAAACAGACCTTTCTTTCATTAAAGAGAAGAAAGGCCTGGTGATGTCATCCTGCTGAGTCACATGATATACAATTCAAACAGAGCTGGATGCAGGAGGTATGAAATGAGATTGTGGCAAAACCCCTTTAAACACAAAATAATGCTTCACCTTGTACAATAGCTTTTTTTTCCACTTTGGTCTAAGGTAAATGGGTTTTAGGAACAGGCTACGGAAGACCTGAATTTTGGATGGAGTTGAACATGTCCTTTTGAAAATCCTCTGCTTGGAAAACTGTTCTAATAATACAGAATGCCTGTGTAGATGTCACGTTCTAGAGTACTAGTGATTTGTTATACTCTTATACCTGCAGACTATAAAATGATATGACTGCATGGCCTCCATTTTTATGACATTAAGCCATGTAACCTGTCTGCTTCGTTTTCTGCTGCTCATTGTTTAGAGACTCTATTGTACGGCGCATAGAGATCGGTGTACTTATTGCAGTGTAGACATAATTCATTGTCATCTATATAGACTCAAGGTTGTACAAGGGGTTACATGAGATAGCAAAGCAACTACTTAAGTGACATATTTGCCATTCACTTGGATTGCCAATTTCATGCTGTAAAGCTCTGTAAGTGGCAATTTTGCTACTAACCCTCAGAAGACAATTGCTGCTGGAGCAATTGCTTCTCTGAGTAATTATTTGTATCCCAGTCCTTGATAAATAATGCATTATCTTTGAATAAATAATTTCTATTTGTTTGATAGGAAGATCTGAAGGCCGCAGAGATCGGTCTCTGGATTATATTATTTCACCTAGAGCTCCACCACTATTTTCCATAAATAAAGTATGAGAATAGTGTGTCTAAAATTCATATTGACACATAGAAACCTAAGCTGGCCATACAATAGAAATAGCCATTTCTCGAGCTGTCAGTGCATGTTTATTTCTGAGAGAAGAGGGGACTAAGCGGTGCAGATGCCTCTGGCAGCGGCTCATCTCCCATGAAAATAAAGAATCACACATGCTGAAATCCAACATGCCTGATTTCTCCTGACAGCAAAGTTGAGACCCCGCCATAAACGTATATGACCCTAAAGAAATTGAGTTTAGCAGCTGCGTTTTATGTGTGTTTGGTCAGCTTTAGCGCGTTAGCATCCACAGTAACATTAGCCACCCATTAAAGATGTTCTCTCACTACATTGATTCATCTTACTTCAGTCCTGTTTTCTTGGTTTCACTTTGAATTCAGGGGCGTGTTTACCTGGCTCTATAGGCTGCAGTAGGAAGCCGGTCTGTAGCTATAAGCAACCAAGCTGGCAGCCAATCATGGAAAGATTGAACAGGTCTGTAGCTATAATGACCTTTAGGAGCTGATGCAGCCCATACAAGAGGAGATATCTCAGAATAGGTAGGACACAGTTAGGCTATGTTCACACGGCTTAATTGCGGGGCGTAATTTCGCCCCGCAATTACGCCGTGTGGAGGGGGCAGGCGGAGCGGGAGTA
Source organism: Phyllomedusa bahiana (assembly GCA_025379985.1). Taxonomy (NCBI): domain Eukaryota; kingdom Metazoa; phylum Chordata; class Amphibia; order Anura; family Hylidae; genus Phyllomedusa; species Phyllomedusa bahiana. Next base: position 78,903 of record JAODAL010004542.1, on the reverse strand, counting down.
AGCAGGGGGCCGGCACTTCGCCGGCCCAAAGACTATCACTGCTTTGCGCCGCGTAAACGCCGCTAGAAATTGACATTCTCCAATTTATCGCCGGCGGGGAGAGGAAACTTAATCCATAGTTCTCTATGAGAACTGTGGAATTAACCGTAATGAATGGGCGTTACCCGCCCGTAAATTGGCGCACTTCGCGCGTAATTACCGACGGAAATACGCCCATTATTAGCGTAGGAACAGCCTTAATGGAAAACATATTGCAAAGTGACTTGTTTTTTGGCAAGATCTTTAAAAGGGTTTTGCCACGATGTAATGTTGACGTTGGGATCCTCCAAAATGGGCATTTAAACACTTTTCTAAATAAATGTGATTACAAAAAAATGAAGACTCTGAGAGCTACAAGCATTTTCATCCCCCCCTTAGTTACCTGAAAGTTGCATTTAGACACGACCAGAGGAGCTCACAGGCCGCGCCTTGCGTGAAACACTATCAGATGACAGGGAAAATGAATGAGCTTCAAGGGCTGGGGAGAAAGTGCAGTGTATGAGCCTGCGTCTTGCTGTATAGAGAATCAACTGTTGTAAAGTTTAAATTTTAAATTAAGTTTTGAGACGCTTCCTTATTCCACGCATCTCTTGCTCACCCCCCTCCCTCTTTTCCCCTGCAGCCTCATGACTCCCGGGATGGGAATTTGTTTATATTCTACTCCCGTGCTGATAAGGAGGTAAGTAACTCACGTCCTGGCAAAACCCCTTTAATGTAAAAAGCAATCCTTGTATTGAGACAACCCCTTTAAATCAAACACGCCCCTGAATTCAATATGAAACCAAGAAAATGGGAGGAATCAATGTAGTGAGACAACCCCTTTAAGGATGAGTAACTAAAGTATCTTTAAGGGGTTGTCTTACCTCAGACATTAATGGCATATTGACAGGAGTGGCTCCTTTTAGCTTTTCTGGTACAATGTGTGTACTGTACATGATCCCGCAGCTTCTATCCTCAACGTAGAAAGTGATTTACAGCCCCTAACAGATCTTTCTGACTCTTAAATGTAGGGATTTGCTAGATCAGCTGTGGTAGTTCTCAACTCTTTCTTTCATTTTAATTTTGTATGGTGTTGTGTTGACATTTTGTGGTCTTTGGAACAAATTACCATTTTTTTATGGTCTTGGGTTACGTTAAGTGTGTTCCCATCTCAGACTTTAATGGCATATTTATAACATATGCATAAATGCCTAATGGGTGTGGGTCTCAGAGGTGGGAAACCACAGCTATCTTGAGAACAGCCCCCCCCCCCACCAAAATCCCTCTGCAGAATAGAGAGGGGGTTTGGCTTGTGTTGTGCTCCACTATCTGTTATTTGGGTGTTGTGGGAAAAACCAAGCACACTTCCCACTTTCAAGATGGATAGGATATGCCATACCTGCACCTATGTGTCATAAATAGGGCCGCCACCAGGAATTTACCACACAAACAAAATGCCTAGCCCTTCCCCGCCCCACCACCTTTAAAAAAAAAAAAAAAAAAAAAAAGGGGGGGGGGGGGATACAATGACACCATGATTTGTGGAATTACTGCCATGTTATCTTCTGTGGGTCCCTGTAATAATTTTTTTTTTGTTTTTTCTTTGTCGTTTTATCATGTTTTACTACTTGTAAAGAATACATATACCTTTTTTTTTAGAGCAATAACCTTTTTTTTTGTTTTATATAAAATGCGTGAGGGCTAATTTTTTTGTCTGGTGAATGGTTTTTATTTTTGACAATTTATTTTGGCTTTTATGGCAGTAATATTTTCAAATATTTTCAAAATCTTTTTTTTTTTGTAACCCCCCTTGTTCCTTGACAAAAAGATTTTACACCTTTACCCACAAACCCCACTTAATTTGGGGTAATACCATACTGTGGATGCATACATACAGCAGGTGAAATAAATATTGAACATGTCGCCAAGGTATTTGTAAAGCTATTGACATGAAATTCTCACCAGATGTCGATACAACCCATCCAATTCATACAAACAAAGAAATCAAAACTCTAAATGTCCATAAATTATTTGTAATAATGAGAAACAATGACACCGGGAGAAAGCATTGAAAACTATTACTGAAATTTATTTATTACTTTGTATAAATGCCTTTTTTTTTTTTGTTTTTTTTTTTTTTTTTTTTTTTTTTTTTTGTTTTTTGTTGTGTGTTTTTTTTTTTGGTGTTTTTTTTTTTTTTTGTTGGGTTTTTTTTGTTTTTTTTTTTTTTACTTTTGTGATGACAGCTTCAAGACGCCTCCTGTATGGAGAAACTAGTTGCATGCATTGCTCAGGTGGGATTTTGGCATAAACATTCTTCAAATCCTGAAGGTTCTGTGAGCTCCTTCTATGAACTCTGACCTTTTAGTTCCTTCCATAGATTTTTTTATTGGATTCAGGTCAGGTCATTGGCTAGGACCTTCTAGCAGCTTTATTTTCTTTCTATAAAACCTACTGAGAGTTTCCTTTGCTGTATATTTGGGATCATTGTCTTGCTGATATGTCTACCCTCGTTTCATCTTCATCATCCTGGTAGATGGTCAGATTTTTATCAAAAATTTCTTGGTACATTTGTCCATTCATGCTTCCTTTAGTTATATGAAGTTTGCCAGTACAGTATTTTTTGCACCTCTTTCTTCATGTGTTCAATACTTTTTTTTTCTCGTGTCATTTCTCATTATTACACATAACTTTCATTTATGGACATCTATGGTTTGATTTCTTTGCCTGTTTGGACTGGATGGGTTGTTACCAACATCTGGTGAGAATGTCGTGTCAATAGCGCCTTTTGGGAGTATATTTACTTAGAAAATTGGTGATGTGTTCAATACTCATTTCACCCGGTGTGTCTGTCTGTCTGTCGCTCACAGGCAGCCAGTGATGCTGCCATTCATGCCAGTGGTGGTCCCTCTCTTTTCACATTTCAATCTAGGCCCCGTACGGCATTACCCTTCAGTGTTGTCCTAATAGCGACCCTGACCATAAGGCACACACGGTAATTTTGGGACATTTTTGATATGTTTTTTAAATATTTTTTCTTTTTTAATGTTGAGGAACATGTTAGTTCTAAGTCATTATGAAAATATGAACCATACTACATACATTGTGTTTCTTTTTAGTGTCTCGTTGGCTGGGTGTTTGGGTCAGTTGCCTATTTGTTTTTGCTTTAAAAAAAAAAAAAAAAAGTGTAAGGGGTTGTTCACACGGCGTTTACACTCCGTGTTATAAGCGCTTTAGGAATCCGCACTGTCGGTCTCCAAGACGGCTCTAACAATTAGCAGTGAGATTATCACTGCTGTCTATGACGAACCCGCAGCGGCGTCCACATGAGGGATCGCCCCTGCGAGTTTCAAAATCGCAGCACAGCTCCGTCTGAAAAGAACGGACAAGCAATATTCCATATGAGAAAGCCGCTGCGTGTTCTCATAGGACAGCAGTGATAATCTCACTGCTAACTGTTTGGATCCGTCTTGGGGGCCAAAAGTGCGGACCCCAAGACGGATCCTAAAAGCGCTTGTAACACGGAGTGTAAACGCCGTGTGAACAAGCCCTAAGTGTATGTTGCATATTTTTGGCATGGTTTACATTACAAATCATGATTCAAAGAGATATCGATCTATGAATTACACAATTTGTTATGATAAAACCACCATCTGGAAAACGGCTACAAAAATATAGTTAAAACAAAAAAAGAAAAAAAAAAAAGATGCAGTTTGACAGGTGGGGTGTTGCATCACCTGTTTTCTGAATGTATGCACTGATTTGCTGTCTACAATACAGTTTGGTGCTAAATATTCTGCAGTGCTCTTTATACACATAGTCGAGTCACATTGTTATTACCACTTTCCAGTATTAGCGGCGGCAGTGCATAGCTAATGCTGGAAGTCCTATTTGGTGAGCCGACTTGGTGGGTATTTAAGATGTTTGATAGGCGGTCTGTACACTTATCACTTCTTGTTGTCATGGGTAAAATAGGTGGCTAATCAGAGTTACAAAAAGGAATATTTATTGGGTTTCAGGCCAAGGATAGCGGAATTACTGAAACTTTGCAGCTTGTGAACCCTACGTGTGCTGCTGTGGTGAAAAACGTATTGTAAGTGGACAAATGGCCCCATTGTTGATAAGCAACACGGAAACTACAGAGCAACACGTGCCAATGATTTGAGAGGTAAATATGTGCTATGAAGGCGTTCAAGGAAAGACGACATGCTATAGCGGAGCAGCTCACATCCAACATTAATTAGGGGGAGGGGACCTACCACTCTTTTGTGTCTAAAAAAAAAAAAAAGGTTTGGTGAACCCTACTGCATATGGGGCTCCGAAACCGTTTGGTCACTGCACTTCTGCTGAGTAACATCAGCAGAAAAAAGGCTTAAATTTTCATTCTGGTATCAAATTAGACCTCCACTGATTGGCAGAGTTGGATTTTCTAATGAGTCATGTTTTCTGCTTCATTGAACAAGATGGATGATGGCATGTGAGGCACAAAACATCATAACTAACACACTGCAACCACTGCTGGAAGAACACAAGCTGGTGGTGGCAGTGTTGTGGTCTAGTGAATGGTTTTTGTTACATTCTCTGGGCCCACTCAAGCATGTGAAAGGAAAAACATGACCATGAATTCTAGAGCTACTAACCTCACCCCTTGATTCCCAAGACTTGAACCCAACTGAGCATTTGTGGGACAACCAGCATTTGTGGGACAACCTCAATCATTATGTTCACTCTAGGGATGCTCCAGATACCTGTGACGATGTAACAGGAACTTCTTGATTCATTCCCAGCCTGTCAAGCTGCTGTCCATGCTGCACATGGCGGTTACTCTGGATATTATAATGTCCTAATACTGTGTATGTGCCAGGACTTCAGGTAAGAGTGGGTCCTTCTCCTTTTTATGGTACAATGTGGCACATTTATCAATGCAGTTGTGCCAAAAATAATGGAGTATATGCTTTACGCCACACTTGTTTCATGGGTCTCTTCTAACTTTATACTGTTGAAGAGTTAAACTGTATTAATCTTCCTCAAAGTGTGTACTGTACATGAGCTTTTAAGTTTCTTTCCTCTACATAGAGTGAGATTTACAGCCTCTAGCAGCTCTTTCTGACTATATGTAAGGACTTGCTACATCAGCTGTATTTATCTCCTTAAATGGGTTGTCTCGCTACAAAGTTTGTTTGTTAAAGATCTTGCAAAAACAAGTCACTTTTCAATGTGTATCCATTAACAGTATCCTACCTATTCTGAGATATCATCAGCTTCTCAGGTCACCTGTTCTATCTATCCTGATAGGCTGCCAGCGCTGGTCGCTATAGCTACAGACCTGGCTTTTACTGCAGCCTTGTAGAAGCCAGTAAACACGCCCTGAATTGAAAATGAAAACAAGACTAAGGTGAGCTAAATCAATGTAGTGAGACAACCCCTTTAATTTTCTTGAATCTTCATTTTGTATAATGTTGTCAAAAACTCACCAAACAATGAAGACAAAATTTGGGTTTCACAAAGTCCCCCAAAGGGGAAGAAAACCCCTGTTAAAAAACATTTTTAAATCTATTTACAAATTGAAAATTAAAAAAAACACCCCTTAAATGCAAGATCATCAACAATGTGACTAGGTGCAACTTAAGCTTTCGTACTTATCCTGCTATGGAGAAAATGGAAATCTCTTTTTTTCAGGGTTCCCCCCAATTTTTTGGGATAATCAGGCGAGCCCTTTCATAAATTCGGTAAAAAAAGAGAAAAAAATTTTGTTAAAAATAACCCTTAACCCTCTAATAAAGGGGGTGTTTCCCCCCAAAAAGAGGGACTTTAAATTTTCGTTTTAAACCCAATAGTTAAAAGTCTCGGCAAGATGAGGTTTAGGGGGGATTTTTAAAAAAGATGAAAAAAAGTTTAATAAGGGGTCTATGGAGTGGGGAATCGTTTTTAAAGGGAAGGGAATTCGTTTAGTTTTCGGAAAACTTCGGTTCGGAACGAAGTGAACTTTGGGGTATTCGGGTAAACGAAGTGTCTTTTGATGAAAAAATGGTGTGAGCACATGGCGGTTAATGGGGCAAAGAACTTGGGGGGGAAAGAAGGGCATGCTGCATGACATGTGCAGAGGTAAAGAAATCGGACCGGGCGGGATTCTTGATTCACCGCACTATTAAGTCCGGGGGGGACCCGGGAGCCCATCCTTCATGTGCCTCAGGGAAGGTGCTGCGGGGCGATAGTCTTATCAAAAATTTTTTTTTATACGCGTTTTTTGTGGGGTGTCTCGCTTGTCTCAGAGATGTTTCTTAATGTTTATTTCTAATTTTTTGGGGTATTGGATCTGAAATCCAGTGTGCGCCCACTGCAGCTGCTTTACATTCAATTTCCAGTGGGATCTAAGCCAGTTCCTGTTGTATTCATTTAAAGAAAAGGTTTTTACAAAAAAAATACCATTAATTTTTGGTGTCAATTCTTGGCGAAAATTTACACCCGGGGGTTAAATTAAGCTTTTGTTTTGGGTTGGCAAAAAAAAAACGTTTTTTTTCAACCCCCAAAATATATACATTTTTCCTGTAGCAAATTTCTGCCCGGGTTAATTAAGCCTTTGTGCTTTTACTTTTTAGTAAAAAAACAGTGTTTTTAAAAACGAAAATACGTAAATTTTTCCGGGCCCATTTGTGGAGCGCAATTTTACCCAAGGGTTCCCAAAAGCTTTTTTTCTGGGTTATTTGGAGTCAAAAACAGGGTTTTATATTTATTTATACGTATCTCATCATAAACGTTTTCTGTACTTTTTAGACAAAAAGTATGTCAGACAGGAGGTGGAAAGGCTCTGCACATGCGAGTGGCAAGTGGCAAAAACTTTCCCTGGAACAGGCCCCAGGTCGCGACAACGCAAGGGAAACGTGCGCAGGGGGTCACTGGTGAGGCCACAACCCCGCTGTATTTGGGGCCGTGTGTTGTTCAGCAACCCAGGGTTCTTGTTTGGTTGACTAGGTACCCTTTTCCTCCCAGATGCATCTGACAACCCCACCCAAAGAGCGGTGGGAACCTCAAAAAACAAACCTTAGTTGGCAGGGCCCCGGGAGGGGATCAGCGGCCCTCACCTGTCCTCAGCCCCCCTTGTCCCACCCGGGTTTCCCCCTCGCCAGGATTCTTTTGGGTCTGGGCTCGGCCACTATATAGCGAGGTGAACAATTTAAGGGAGGGCAGTCGCGTTCTTGGCGCAAAAGAAAGGGGGCCCAATTCCCTGCTTCTTGCAATAGGCGGAAAGTTTTGATGTGGGGGGGGTGGCAGGGGGAGTTTGTTGTGAGAGGTCAGCCTCGGCTACCAAGCCCGGTGTGAGGACAGCGTGACGATGAAAAACAAATAGATATGTGTTGCCGACCCCTTGGGGACCCGGGTGAGGAAAGGGCTTCATCTTGTCGGGAAAAGGGGGGGCTTTTCAGCTTCGGGTTCAGGCGCAGCGCACCCAGCAAGTGGGTCGTGTGGCTGTGAGTCAGCGGGATAGCAGCATGTGAGGTCGGAACCCAAGGGCCCGGGGTAAAAAACCCAGCTTCAGGTCCAAGAAAGGGGGGAAAAGACGGGGGTCAGCGGGCAGGGCGGAAAGTAGCACCAGTGCGGAGGTTGGGGGTAAAACCCGAATCGGGGGTGTGGCAGTTTTTTGCTAAGACACTGGAGGCCGAATATGGGTATATGTAAAATCTGTGGGCGAAAAGTGAAGAGGGGGGCCCCAGGGAGCAAAACTTTTGGCCCAGGGGCCCGGCTAAAACCTGCGCGTCCCATCGGGGGCCTGGGAGAACGTGGCTCGATGTGGTGGTCCATCCTGCCCCCGCGCAACAGCAGCAGTGCACGCCCGTGGATGCATGCCTTGTAGCCAGTAAAGGCTCCCCCCACCTCTGAGAAGGAAGCTGTTTCTTTTTGACATATCCCCCGCCCGATGCTCCTGCTCCTCGCTATCAGGCCCCAGCTGCGTTCAGCGAGGCGTTGCAAAGAGAAAAATATGCGTCAACCTCTAAGGTGCAGCGTGACGTGTCCCGTCCAAGTTGTTGGTCCTGCAGTCCTCCCTTTCCAAATGGGGGATCTGCACCCTTAGGAACATGGCTTGTGCCCAGCCGAGATGGAGAGTTCCAAGCCTTAAAATTTTCTTTTCCAAAAAAGGGAAAATACCCACTTTAAATATGTAGAAAAGAAAGGGGGATCAGTCCTTTAGCTCATCGGTTTTTTCCAAGGTGCCGGTTTTGGGGACGTCTGGAGCTGTAACTACGGTCAGGGCCAGTACATGTCCTTTCGGCCCCTGGGTGATTGTGCTTCCGCCGGCCCAACAACTTGGACAGGAGACGCCGCTTTTCCTCCCGTTGTCAAATGTGACCTGCGCCAATGTCCCGCCTCCTCCTCCCCACCACACCATCTCAGCCTCCACAAATATGCTCCATCATAAATGTGTAGGGCACAGCGGTGTCACGCAGTTCTACAAATGGCTTGCCCCGGCGAACGAATTTAACAGGGGGGAATGCTCCGCGTTTTCAGCAAGAAATCGGTGTGGGTTTCGCCGCGCCAAATCAAACGGAAAACCTGGTACGGACAATTTGGGGGGAAATGGTGTCGCGCTGACGAGGAGGATGGGTCCAGCGCCCTGCATGGCGCACGTTTTCAACTGGTTGTGAAAAGGGTTTCCCGAGTTTCCACCCATCTTCAGAAAAATTTGAAAATGGCCGGAAATGTGCTGCCTTTTATCCATTGTACAAAGGCCCGGAACACCCTCCCCGGTTGCAGCGGCAGAACGGCCCCCCTCATACCTCTGATATGTGTTTTTCCACCCGCTGGAATTCCGCCGCAAAGTTGGACCGCTGTATGAACAGAGAAAAGGGATTAACGATTTTTTTGATGATCCGGAGACAAATACTCCCTGTGTAAATTTGAGTCAGCCCGGGGCAGTCAGCTGAACCTGCTGTTTGTTGAGGGCCCTTCGAGGAGGGGGATTTTTGTCGCGCCCGGATACGGGATGAATAACACATTTCCCTTGTTTATGTCCGGAACAGATGCTGAAAAATCGTTGGGCGGGGGTGGGGACGTGGCGTCATCTCGTGGCACATGGTCCCGGTGGGGACTGAAATGGAGGAGGAGGAGGAGGGCATGGAGCACAAGCATTGTTGGTGAAAAAAGTGGATTTTTACCCCGGTGCAAGAGAGGGGAGCAGGAGCAGCTGGGGAGGTGGATGGAGATGAGGAAGACGAGGCAGGACCCCCAAGCACCTGGCAGATTACGTGGGAAATGGGGGGGGAACCCTGGAGTCACTTGTGCAGAGGCCCGCAGCTGTTATTTGCCTGGCTGTGACAGCCGAATAGTTCCCCGGCAGAGGGATGACTTTGGCTCTCCACCTTTGGACCCTCGTACCGGTCGAAAATGGGAGCCTTTTTCCCCCCATTGGAGGGAAGAAAATCAAATATATAGGTAAATCCTCCCTAAAAGTTGGCGTGCCTATTGCGGCACGTTTCCCTTGACGGTCTGACGGGGGGTTCCTCAGCGTATTACTAGCCCGGCTGTGGGGGAAGGTGGGGGGGGTTTGGAGAGTACCAGTCCATCGTAGAAACCTAAGTCTGGAGTCCTGGAGCACTTCCTTCACCCGCCAGGAGGAGGGCGTCCCCGAGCAGCGGACCTGGAGGAGTCCCCGAACCAAAAGGTTGTGGGGCCCACTTGGATGCACTCTGCCACCTCAGTTAAAGATCCCCTGGAATGGGCAGCCAAATGGATGTGTGGCCGCAATTTTTTCCGAGTTTTCAGTGGAGAAGTTCCCTGCCCGGCCAGTAGTGGGCTCAGGGGGTGTTCAGGCGGCGAGGGCCCTCGTTAAACCCAAGGAGAACCGCTTTTTCCACGGGAAAAATGGAACGATGCTTTGTCAAGATGAATCAGGCGTTTGGGTTTGGCCAGGATTTACCACCAATACCTTAGGCTCGTTGGGTATAAACTACCTGCCTCAGCACTTTTGATGCTGCCACCGCCTGGGGCCAAAATCTGCTGCCGTTTTTCCTCTGCCTACCCCACTTTTCTAGGGATGGATTGCCCCCCCCAATTTTATTTGCCCCCATGAACGCCTTTTGCGTTGCCGTGAATAATTGTCATTGTAATGCCCGACCTCATGTGCTGCCCCCGGACCTCCCCTCTGTATTGTGCCCCCCTTTTGGCTTCCTCTGTTTTGCCCCTCCCGAAAGTCATTGTGCCACTGCCTTTATTCTTTTGCTGCTGTGTGACCCCCAATGTATCTTTTGCCACTCGTGGGCCCAATACTGTTTTGCGCCTCCCGATGTCATTGTGCCCCTGCCCTGACCTCATATTGCCCCCTGACCTGCTTCCTCATTGTGCCCTTGTGGCTTCTTTTTTGCCCCCTCCCGAATGTCTTGTGCCATGCCTGACCTCATGTGCTGTGGCTGCCGCCGTCACCCCCACACTCTGCACTAATGTGCCACCCTGAGCTTCAGCTTTTTTTTTTCCCCTTTTCTGGCATGATTTTTCAGCTCTTCCCCGCTTTAGTTTTTTGGTCAGTTTTGCCTTAAGGCCCAGGAATTTTTTGTGAAGCGAAATTTTGTCGGGAAATTCGGCGAGGTGACCGAATCGAATTTTTGAGAAATTCGCCCATCTCTAGTCATATGATAACCTTGATCGTTGATATTGGGGATTATTGTTAAGAAATATTTTGCCCTTTTCCACTCTATTTTATGGATATTCATGAGAGGATTAGCCTGGATTATCACAGATGAATTGGAGGAGTATCCCGAATAATTGGAGATGCTTCTAAAAGGGAGTCTGTTCATTTATCTATTTACTCCATTTTAAGGCTATGTCTACACTGCATCAGACAAAAAACTGCCCAAAAGTGACTTTTTTCTCTGATGCAGGACCGCAGTTTTTGTCACGTTTTGTACAAAAACCGCAGTCGCTTCTCATTATCCTGACATCGCCCATACAAGAGTTAGTATGGGAAACAAGAAAACGAGAAGCGCTGGCGTATTATACAACATGTTGTATAATACGCCGCTGCTGAAAAAAACGGAAAGCGCCGAAGATACGAGTGTAATCCTGTGCAGTGTGGAAACGTACATCGGGGTGCAGGCAGGTACTTAGCTTGACACTATGGGTAAATGATTTTTTATTATTATCGATATTATCTCTGCTATACGATTTAAACATTATTCATTTATGTGCACATATGGATACAGAGATATCGAATAGAGATGTATATTAGATATTGCTACCGATAGCTACATCTGGCTGTTTTCTTGCTATTTTGTTAGTTTGTCGTCCATATCTAGTATTTACTTTTTTTGTTTATATATTTTTGTATATGTTTGTCCTTCTGATGTTTATAATGAATAAAGTTATACGTTTTATCTTATATTGGGTATCAAGTCCTCTTTTTCTTTTTGGTATTCTATAGCCTAAGATATAGCACTGAGAGTTACACCTTGTTATATTGTTGATCTTGCATTGAAGGGGTGATTTGTATTTAATAAAAGTATATGTTTTAACTAGGTTTTTTTTTTTTCCATTGTGAGACGTTGTTTGATGTTGTGTTTGACATTTTGGGGGCTTTGGAACAAACTACTAGTTTTCCATGGAGTTCCCACCCCACTGTATCTTTTATCATACTTTGTCAATTAAAGCAGACGCTGACGATTTTTGGAAAAGCCTGCTCAGTAGCAGTGATTCCTGTGCAACTCCAAAGACAAGGTAACCAATGGCAGCAGCAGTGCATGTACGTCTTCCATTAAGCACAGAGCTGGGTGGATGCAGTATGAAGGGGTGACATGAAATGGATAGGGACTCTCCTACAAGCTTTGATTTAGATTTCTGAATGTAATTTTTTTTTCTCCAAACAACAACATACCCATAGACAATATAGTAAATGGCTAAACATATCAACTTTATTGGCATCTCAAATACGGTAGAAAAAAAAGCCACGAAAAGGATGCTGTGGTACAAAACACCACAAGGAAAGTGTCAGACTGTGCATAAACCATAACTGCTACTACGTGCTATGTATATACTATACTCTAATGACATTATTTTTTAGGGTATATATTTTAAAGTAAAGATAAGTAACCAATAAATGAAACGGGATCAGATATAAGAGCAGAAAGATACAGATTAAATAAGTGCTATAAATGACCCCTGAATGTTTTTCCATGATTTTAGCCAGGGGTAAATTGGGGTACTTTAGCATCTGTTTGATCTCGATCTTTCTGTTTGAAAAAATTTCCCTTTTGTTTTTGTTTTTTTGTACCAGAGATCCCCTTTTACATTTTAGATTTTTTGGAAAAAAAAAGGGGGTTTTTATATTTGCTATAGTTTCTATGAGTATGTTCTGTTTGCAGGTGGTGTTTTATATTTTTTGCACACCCCTTTTAAGGTTTGGAGCCCCCCTTTTTTCTGGGTTTTCTGTTGTGTATCTATTTAGAGAAAACATTTTGTAACCTGGTGTAATTTGGGTTTTTTAAAATTTAAAAACTGCTTTAGGGCGCTTTCACACGGCCCGGTTTTTTGCCCGTTTTTTCGGCCTTCCCCCCCCGGGGCGGGGGGGGGGGGGGGGGCGGCTTTTCTCTGGGGGATTTGGGGCGGGGAACAGGCCCCCCCCCCCTCCCATTTTTAGCAGGAAAATCTTCCCTCTGGAAACCGGGGGGGATGATTGTGCATGTTCCCAAAGTTTTTTCGGCGGGCCAAAAACCCGGGGGAAAAACCCCTGCGTGGGGACTGCTGCACCCGGGGTTTTTAAAAGAGCAAAAAATTGTGCTGTTTTCGCCGGTTTTTCGGCGGTCTGAAAAAACCCCCAAAACCCCCCTGAAATTTTCTGGGGGGAAAAACCCGTTTCCGTGGGGACATGGCCTTTTTGTTTCTTTTCATTTTGGGGACCTAAAAAATTTAAATTCTAAGTAGCCAAAATTTTTAAAAGCTGTCGGGGAGGGTTTATGCTATCCCATCTGAGAGAAGGATGTGATGGAGGGAGGAACCCAAGCTCGTAATCTATGGGTTTTTTGATTTGAAGCAGCTTTTTAAAAATTAAAAAAAGAAAAACTGTGAAAGGGGAAAACTAAAAAGAACTGCTGACCTCCCCACAGAGTGACATTTTTTTCCTTGTATTTTTGGGTTTTTCACAGGGGAAAAAACGAAAAATCCCCTGTATTGGGCAGGGTTGGGGAAACTCCAAATTGCCTTTTAACCCCAAAAACCCCACCGGGAAACGTTTTGGGGTACACCTGGTGGGTTAAGGAGTTGGGGCAACAAAAGGGCCAGCGTGATCCCTTTACACGCCCCGGGGGTGTTAGGGGGCAAACAGCACCTAACACCGGGAGTTCAGGGGGGGGGGGGGGGCGTACCCCCTGCCCTTTTGCGGTTTTAACCTTTTAAGATGCTAATCTTCAAACCCCCTGCAGTGTAATAAACGGGATTAATGGGTGAACAGGGCAGCTGGGACCCTTGTGAAGGCTTCCATTGCTGCCTTTTTCCCCCCCCCATTTCCCCCACTTCCGGGCCCCAGGCGGGAAGGGGGAAAAACGCCTTTTTTGGTAAAACCAAAAGCATTTTTCTATGAAATCTTTTGGCTGTATTAATGATCGCCCCCCCCTAGGGGTAAAGCTCCCGGGGGGGGAACTCAATTTTTAAAATTTTAAAAAATTTTTCAAAGTATAAAAAAAAGAAATTAAAATTTTCCCTTTTTCCACCCCCTTTTTGCCATTTTACAAATAAAATAATAAAAAAGTTACACACATTTGGTATCGCCACATCCGAAAAAGTCTGATCTATTAAAATATGACATCACTTATCCCGTATGCTGAACACCATAGAAGGAAAAAAATTCCAAACAACAAAATAAAAATTTTTGGGGGTCATTTCATGTCCTATAAAAATTGGAATAAAAGTGATTAAAATAGTTGCATGCATTCCAAACTGCCAGCAATAAAAAGTACACTTGAGCCCGCAAAAAATGCCACCTCACTGACGTCCATAGGTGTTTAGTACTAAAAAGTTATTGGTCGCGCAAAACGGCGCAATTGCGCAAATTTCAGATATAAAAAATGTTTGGAATTTTTTTTATGCCACCAAAACATAAGACACTCTACATATTTGGTATTGCCGGATGCATATCAACCTGTACAATACAGATAACACATCACTTTTTCCGAAGATTGAATGCTGCAAAAACAAAGCTCCCGCAAACATGGCGCAAGAACTTTTTTTTTTTTTTTTTCCCCCACATTTTGACCCACTTACAATTTTTTGCGGTTTCCCAATATATTCTATGGTAATATGAATAACATCACTGGAAAGTACATCTTGTCCCGTAAAATAGAAGCCCTCATGTGTCTATTGTAGGGGGAAAAATAAAAAACGTTATGGCTTTTGGAAGGCGAGGAGGAGAAAAATGAAGTTATATTTTTTTTTCTTTGGAGGGATTAAAGAGTCTGGACAGAATTTTCTCTGCTTTTTACTTAGAATTCCTACTCCAAATCATATAAACCTACATATGACTTAGCTCAGCTTTTCCCCTTCTATTATATCCTGCTATCGGAGAGGGTGGCATAAACCACCTGACAAGTTCCCTTTAAGCTTCATCCACTGTGCTTTTTTTTGAGAGCATTGGAAATGTTTAAACGCTTTAACATTTGCAAACGTTGGTGAAGATCCCACCACTAATTTTCTGATTAAATGAATCATGCAAACCCTTTCATGTTCTAAAAGCTGACCGAGCATCCTCAAAGATTTATTCACATACATAATGGTATGCTTAGGATGTTTTGCGACAATGATTTCCAGCCAGAGATGTGTCTGTGCAGTGCCAATGGTACACAGGCTTCCCGTATCTGGAAATTTGAATTGACCCAAATCCCAAACTTAACTAACATAATCTTCTTAGATTTATCAATGATGTATGAGAAAATAATTTAACTGGTTTTCCCCTTTTAAGCCTGGGAAACACATTTGTGTAAGAAAGAAGAACATTTACTGCTGCCTAGAGAAAATAAAATCTGGCCTCCGTGTAAAATGAAAAATGAGACCTATACAGCTTTCTCTGCTGGACTAGTGTCTTATTTCATGTGGGGAACATATTATGAGCTGCTATGCCTCAGTATTTTACTGGCGAAAAGGATGATCTTTTTATCCTACTTTATTATATTTCCATTTTAATGGATCTCCACCTGTATGGTGCAAAGCCTTAACACATAGTAGAGTTCATAATGTGGTTTTTAAGTTTGTGGTTACAAAGAGTTTCTTCATGAAGATTTTTTTAAAAACATCTGCATGTGGGACTGTATTATGATTTGGGGTTTGACTAAGGCTGTGTTCACACGGCTTATTTCAGAATGTATTTACATCGGATTGCCGATCGTAAATACGTTCTGAAATCAGTTGAAAATCAGTTGCAAATAAGTGCCACTAAGTGTGGCGCGTATTTGTAACTGATTTCCCGACGGATTCACCATCTCCAATCATTGTAGGTGGTGAATCCGTCCGTAAATAATTGACATGCACATTGTTTTTCCGTTGGATTGCCGTCGTCAATCCGCGGCGGCAATCCGGCACGGAAATACGCGGCGTGTGAACGACGAGCCGTATTTTCTATTGAAATCAATAGAAAATGGGCTGTTACTTATTTCTGACTGATTTGCCGACGGATTGACTATCGTCAATCGGTCGGCAAATCCTCGGCGAAATAAGCCGTGTGAACGAGGCCTAAGACTTGGAATAATGATGTCAAGGAGATCATTAGTCTTTCCAAAGCTGCTTCTCCATCTGTTTAATAATTGGGCCAAACACACTATTTTTTTATTCTTCTCTCGTAAGTGCTAATGGGGTCAAGAGTAAAATCATACTTGTCTATACAAATGCTGTCCCAGTCTCCCTCGTGTAATGTGTCACTTCAATAAAGTATCGTATGATGTCACATCCTTCAGGGTCACTTAAGATTGTATTTGTATCAGATTTCTGAATAGTAAGGCTAGGTTCACATGGTGTCTTTCAGGACATATTTCGCGGACATAATTGTGCTGCAAAGCTCCCCGAAATACAACTTGTAATTGCGGTAATCATAGCCCTCATATAGAGCTATGATTACCTGCCGTCTTCCCCAACGCATAGTGAATGCCGGCAGAAAGAAGTGACATGTCACTTTCCTGCATATGCGCGTCAGGGGCTTTAGAAGAATGGTACGCTCCACAAGACACTGTGTGAACATACCCTTAATCCACATTGTATTATGTTAACAACAAAGTATATGTTTTAGGAAATTAGATAATTTTATTTTTATTTTTTTTCCTCACTGCAGGACAAAACTGCACAGAAATTGACCTGAGGTACGAATTTTAAATTTGCATAATGTCTAATAATAATATGGATTTTCTCCATTGACTTCAGTAGGCAGTGTTGTAGATTTTTAAATACTTTTTTTTTTTTTAAAGTCTATGTGTTACTATATTTTGCTCAAAAACCTGCCACAGCAAGTTCACACGGCATAATTGTGGCGTGTACGGTACAGCCGCAATGACGCCGGGTGATTTGGGAGTCACGCTGTGGGGCGCGGGGGGAGGGGGGGAGGTGGCAGTCTGCCGTCCCGATAGACTGTTATTACTCGTGGCGCGTATTCGCCGTAAGTAATTTACATGTCACTTATCTCCCTGCGTGTACAATACGATCGTATTGTCCGAGCGGGGAGAGGAGGCGTAGTCCATAGTGCTCTGAGAACTATGGATTACCGTAATTTCGGCGCGTAAATAGGCATCGAAATTAGCCCATGTGAACATACCAGAAAAATCTGCACAATTTGGTGCAGAGTTGCTGCTATGAATTATGATGGAGGAAATATTGCAGGTTTTCTACTGTGGAAAAACGCAGTATTTCTTGCGTGAAAATGCCTTAAGGGTGCTTTTACACAATAGACTTTAACATAGAATTGGACGTGGGTTCCACATTCAAATCTTTATTCAAATCACATTCAATTCATTT
Organism: Phyllomedusa bahiana; assembly: GCA_025379985.1. Classification (NCBI taxonomy): domain Eukaryota; kingdom Metazoa; phylum Chordata; class Amphibia; order Anura; family Hylidae; genus Phyllomedusa; species Phyllomedusa bahiana. Next base: position 61,914 of record JAODAL010004542.1, on the reverse strand, counting down.
GAATGGGCAGTCCGTGCTGTAGTTCACATTTTTAAATTCATGGTGTGTAGAAAAAAAAAAAACATATCCATTCTTTAAAGTGGATTCTGATTGAATTTGCTTTGGACAGGAGGAATGTGGGTTAGCCCCATTGATATGGAGCTGAACCACATCCAAATCGGAATTGAAAATTGCTAAAATCCTTGGCAGAAATCTGAGATATTGCTTCAGCTTCTAGCCGTGGATTACATGTCAGATTTTTCTGATAGGCTTTGGCTTTGTTCATACAGTACAACATTTTTTCCATGAATGTTCTATGCTGTGGACTTTATCACAGTTTGGGCCGGTTCACACGGGTTATTAAAGCCGTAATTGCGAGACGGATGTCTGGGACGGATTCCAGCTGTATTGCAGCGCAGTACGGCGCGCAATACGGCTGCAATCCGTGCCCAAAATAAGCAGTGTGAACGGCCCTTTTAGGTAATTGAATGGCTTTCATCTGCTATATATATATAATATATATATATATATATATATAATATATATATATAATATATTTATAAAATATATATTCCAACATGAAACCTGTGGGGGAGGGGGGAGTGTTTATTTATTTGTTGTTCTCCTTCTTTCTAGTAGTTTAGTTGGAGTGTTTCATGCCGGTGGATGGATGAAAAATATAGCCAAGGACGTTGTGTTTGCATTGCACTTTCTTGTTGCTATAGGACACTCTGTGATGGAAACTAAACTTGTGGTTTTTCTTTGGTCTGTCTTATTGCTGCTCTTCTTCAGCACTGGGGTTGGGTTTTCCAGATCTAATCGAGGTGATTCAGAAGCAATACGCATTTGAGTTTTCTGTTTTGACTTTGTGGTGGATCATATTTCTCTCACATGTGAGTTTTTTAGTGATGTTGATTTCCCTATATAGTAAAAGGAAACGCTAACCAAGATATCGGAAACAAAGTTGAAGAACATCTTAAAGGAACAGTGTAAATTTAGATCTGGAAACTGTGAAGTGACTGCTTGCTGTGTCTGAATTACCTCAGCTTGTTATTTGTTGTCAATTTGGTTTTACCGTGAAGTAAAATTGATGTGGGAATCTTACAAACTATATAATAAACCATTTTCTCCATTCATCTTTATTAAACATTCTGTACCATTTTTGTTTTAGCTGCTTCCTTATTGATCCTTTAGTGTACAGTTCATCTCCAGGGGATGCGACCAGTGATGAGTGCTCCTCAATCCTGGCACCGCATGCTCAGATATCACCTTTCCTCTCGGGCAGCTACGGTCAGTCTCTTCCCCGCTTAGTAATCACACTCTCTCACTGCTGAGCAAGTGTTCAACCCTAGGTACTGTCATTCTAATCCTGTCCTCTGTAATATATTGTAATAAGTCAAACAGTGCAGATGCAGAAAAAAAAACACACAATCGGGTATGTGGATAGAGGAGAAAAAAGAAATCCACGTTTTGGTTTCTGTAGGGTTTTGAACCTAGGGCCCTTAAGTCTACATGGCACTGGTTTATGGTTGGATTTTGAAATAACTTCAGTATTTAGAATCTGCAAAAATCTGACTGTAAATTATCCCCAAAGACCTCAATAGAAAACCTGAGCTGTAGTCTACACAGCTCAGATTTTCTGAGGTCGGATTTCAAATCTGGAATCCGTTTAAAAAAAACTTACCACATGTTCTGTAATCTGTCGTATTTTACTCGAACGGCGGATTTTATGTACAGTTCAATGTTAATGGGCCAGCTAAAATCAGACTGCGACGTGGTAGAATACTGATCAGATTCTATTACAGAATCTGACGGTATTTCACAATTGCCGTGTAGATATAGCCCTATGCTGAAAGGCAGAAGTGCCAGCCACTCGGCTACATTGTAGCTACTTGCATAAACTTAAATAAACAGACCTTTGTTTGACTAGAGTGAGCACACTGTGGGGAAAGGCGTGGTAATATCAAGCCTGCTGGGTCACATGATATGCAGTTCAAACAAATCATTCACGTCCCTATTGAACACACTGAAAGCTGACGCAGGACAAACCAGGCATAAAATGCTTTCATGGCAAAACCCCCTTAACCTTGAATAATAAATAAATCTGCTAATCTTATTTTGCAACTGAAACCAACTCTTGCCTATCTCCTCTACTTCATGACTGATCAGCGCACTGAGATATTAGGCTACATGCTGCTCAGAGAAGTCAATAGAGGGGAGAGGAGGAGGACACTGCACAGACAGATGTGGCCGATAGGTCTAGTCCATGTTGTATCTCACTCTACTGTTTCAATAAAGGCCTACAATGTTAAATACTGCTCTAATGTCGTTCATTTTACTGATCCTGCTTACAAGGTTGTGCAGAAGATTTAGGGGAGCTGGATTTCCTCTTATGTGTATGCAGGGAATGGCGGACATCATAATGATTAGGCTTCGCCTACTAGTTCACACACAACTTAAAATTGGAGGGGGAATTATTGAAAAGTGTCTTGTTCGAGTTGTCACACTTGGTGCTGGTCCTCATATAAACTCTGAGGATGACTTGCCCTAAAAAAAAAAAAGTCTGTTGAAGGGTAATAAATAGTGGATCCATAGATAACATGTATTAAATGTTCAGTTTCAGTATAGTTGTATTTGGAGTCCTCTGGATGTATCGCACCCATAAGATTATGGTTAAATGTGTCAATGAGTAATGATGACATTCTTCTCAAAGAAATTAATAACATTGGGACAGCTGGGAAAAGGTGAGCGGTGCACATGGCTAAATGCCAGTGCACATGTAACTTTGAGTCTTCTGAGTTTTATTAATTAGGCTTTCTGCTCTTACCCTTGTCTGCTGCATTTCAAATGTTGATTAAGTCTTGAAAAAAAATCTTCTGATGTTATAAAATGTGACAGCCGTTGAGTTTTGACAGAAGCTCTCTCCATCGGCTTTGAGTCCAGAAGTGAGACAACCTGAGGCTTGCAAACAGTGACTTCAAAAGCAGTTCTCACTGGCTAGGGGCGCAGTTGCTGTGTTTTTAATGCACGATGAGCTACGAATAGCTGGGACATTTGTTAATTTTCAGAAGAACTAGCTTGTGTGCTGCTAAGCATGACTTGATTGTATCATGATCACTCTGATGCTGCAGCTTTTTTCCCCTTACATCTGACATTGTTGTTTGCCCTTTTTTTTTTTTACAGCTTTCAGCAGGGATGTGGAGTCGGACTCGTTATAAAATGGACTGACTCAGACTCCCAAAATATATCATAAATTGGTACAATTAGTTCAACGCAGTGCCAGGAGCAAGAGGAATTGGGTCTTGCCAGTGCTACTGCTCCCATATCTAAAGCCTCATGAAATGAGTTTAATTTTGAAAAGTGTTTGGATGACATGGAGCAGGTAAAGTGTTGCTGCAAGGGAAAAGATTCCACTCCATAGCAAGCAGACCATATTTCAGCAAAATTTTTCACTTGCTTTCAAAGGAGTAGAAGAGTTCAGTCGTTCATCAAAACTGACTGTGCCTGAGGCAATTCCTTTATATTCTGAAATTGTTAGAGATGTTGCCCATGTAGTCACGGCTTTGCCACCAACCCAGATTAGTGTAGAGAGGCTGTTCTCTAGCCTGGAAATAATTGGATCAGATTTGGGGTGTTTGAAGGAGGATTTGATGGAGGCGATACTATTTCTCAAAACAAATTCGTAGACTCCACAAATGTTGTTCAGGAAGTAAAACAGTTTTTTCCCCAGCTACTGCAGGGTTTTGCATATTTACAGTTTATTGAAGTCTTTTGTGTTCTCAAGTTGTATCCAATAAATATATTTTACACTGACTAGCAAAAGAGTAACAATGTTTTGACCTTGTGACTTTCAGGCTCCATGTCTCACCATCCACTACAGCTTTGAACGCGAGACTCCCATAATTTTATAGACAACCATCTTGGCTGTCTCATACATAACTTTGACTTGCAACTATTTAGCATATACTTAGTTCTGAAGACTCTTGACATGTAACTGCATTGTTACTGTTTTGCTCATCATAAGGAATGTAAAAACAGGTTGTAATTTGTAGTAACAAGAAGAAAAAGATTGTCCCATCATGCTTTCTGCTCCCTCTGCACAGTTTGTATCTCCTACAGCAGGGGTCCTCAAACTACGGCCCGCCGAGGACTTTTATCCGGCCCGCCGCTGCCATCCACGCCAATGTTGAGGTGATGTGCAGTAAGGCACTGGCGGTGGTGGCAGCAGCACAGCCGCTGTACACACAGACCCTGCTAAAATCACTAGCTAAGCTGGCCCCTGTAAGTAAGTGACGGAGGGCGGACACTCGTCACCCATACCATGGGAGGTGCCGTGGGCGGTGACTGAGACCATCGCGAGCAGCGCAACGTTAGGTGCCAGTTTATGTGGAATGGTGTGGGGGGCGGGCACTCTGCAGAGGACGGGAGGTGCCTGAGGGCGGACACTTACAATCTATGGGAGGTACCTGTGAGTGAGCGGTGGAGTGTCCGCCCTCCGTCACTCACTCACAGGCTCCTCCCATAGATTGTAAGTGCCCACACAGCGTTCCCGCCACAGGAGAGGCAAAGCCTCCTTCTCCGTATGTCAGGGCAGGAGCCCCCCTCCCCTTATGAGGCAGAGCAGGAGTCCCCATCCACCTACTGCATCAGGGCAAGAGCCCCCTTATGAGCCAGGGCAGGAGCCCCCACCCACCTGCTGCATCAGGGCAAGAGCCCCCTTATGAGCCAGAGCAGAAGCCCCCCACCCACCTGCTGCATCAGGGCAAGAAACCCCCTTATGAGCCAGGGCAGGAGCCCCCACTGGTCAGGGCAGGAGCCCCCTTATGAGCCAGGCAGGAGCCCCCACCCACCTGCTGCATCAGGGCAAGAGCCCCCTTATGAGCCAGGGCAGAAGCCCCCCCCCCCACCTGCTGCATCAGGGCAAGAGCCCCCTTATGAGCCAGGGCAGGAGCCCCCACCACACCTGCTGCATCAGGGCAAGAGCCCCCTTATGAGCCAGAGCAAGAAGCCCCCCACCCACCTGCTGCATCAGGGCAAGAGCCCCCTTTATGAGCCAGGGCAGGGGCCCCCACCCACCTGCTGCATCAGGGCAAGAGCCCTTTGGCAGGGCAAAGCCCCCCACCACCCTGCTGCATCAGGGCAAGAGCCCCCTTATGAGGCAGGGAAGGAGCCCCCACCCACCTGCTGCATCAGGGCAAAACCCCTCTTATGATGCAGGGCAGGAGCCCCCCCCAGCTGTGTCAGGGCAGGAGCCCCCTTGTGAGGCAGGGCAGGAGCCCCCCCCAGCTGTGTCAGGGCAGGAGCCCCCTTGTGAGGCAGGGCAGGAGCCCCCCCCAGCTGTGTCAGGGCAGGAGCCCCCCCCCCGCCTGCTGTGTCAGGGCAGGAGCCCCCCCAGCTGTGTCAGGGCAGGAGCCCCCTTGTGAGGTGAGTCAGAATCCCCCCTCCCTGAGTGTCAGGGCAGGAGCCCCCCGCCGAGTGCCTGAGTCCGGACAGCCATGAGACGGGAGCCTACTTGGTCGTACAGAGGTAACCACTTTTTTAGAAGCCCTATAATTATTATGGATTGTAATGTGCTTTCCTAGTCCCTGTTCCTTGCTTAGCTTTTCAGGTGTCTGGGAAAGCTGGGTGAAGACGTTAGTAGAGATCCCAATGTCGGACACATTTGTTATAGATTCCACAGTTTTCCCAGATGACAAGTTTATCTCGTTTGCAGGTGATCTATTCCTGGCCCCCATCCCTGATTATTGCTCAGAAGACTTGTCATCTGGGAGAGCTGGAATCTATAACAAATGTGGTCAGCAATGGGAATTCTACAAATGTTGTCATGGTGACTGACCAGCAACGCTGTATACACCGATACAAATCCCCTGTGGGTAAAAGTGAAAAAGTTAAAAAACAAAACAAAAAGTGAAACACGAAAAATAAAATAAAAAACACGTACACTGCCCTTTTCCCCTTTACAAATGCCCATTGCCCAAAAAAGATTTAAAAAACAATTTATGCATGTTTGGTATCGCCGCGTGTGTAACAATCTGCTCTATAAATCTGTCATGTTATTTAACCCGCACGATGAACGGCGTAAAAAAAGTCACAGAATTGTGATTTTTGTTCATCCCTCAGCACGTAAAATGGATTAAAAAGCGATCAAAAAGCCATATAAATGCCAAGTGACACCAAGTAAAACGTCGGGTCATCCCGCAAAAAAATAAAAGTCCTTACATAGCTCTGTATACAGAAAAATAAAAATGTTATGGCTATCAGAAGACAGCAATGCATAAATATTATTTTACACAATAAAATTAATTAAAGTGCTTCAACATGAAAAACTATATAAATTGGGTATCGCCGTAATCGCATAGACCAACAAAGTAAATAATTTTTTAAAAACTATATTCCGGCCCTCCAATGGTCTGAGGTAACGTGAACTGGCCCCAGGTCTAAAAAGTTTGAGGACACCTGTACTACAGCATGAGAAGGATCTCCTGATTTACAATGTGAAAGTAAATCCTGTCCCCCTCTAATACTGAGGGAAATCCTTTGCATTGCTAATGGCATGTATTTGAGAAGTCTTTTCATCTACTATCAATATTTGTGTGAAGGTGATGGCAATCTTTAAGTTCAATGGTTTTCACTCTACAGCATCCATCACCTCCACCACCAGGCTTAACCCTATGTAAGGGTGGGTTCACTCAATGTTATGGCCTACGTTTGTGTCATCCATTGGGGTACCATGAACAAATGTACGTCCGATGCCATGACACAGCTGTGGCGGCCCCATAGGGGATAAAGAAGCACATGTAGCCCTGTGTGGATTATGTTTTGCTCTATTTCCCAGCACATACATGTCATGGGGCACAATATCGTAATCAACTACGCTTTTGTGTCCCATACATCTTATGTGCTGGGAAATAAAGCATAATGTATCCCAGGCTGGGCTATGTGTGCTCCATTGTCCCCTATGGGGCCTCTGTGGCATCCACCTGAGTACCATTTTTTGTGTTATCCACCATAACATTGTATGAACCCATCCTAACATTGACTGTGCACTTTAAAGAGAGGAGATGGAGACAGTGATGAAAACTCAGGTGATTATACTGAGCTAGCAGTGTATCGTAAATTTGGGCTTCTTTAGACCCTCTTCTCTGACTTTATACCAACTGGTGGTTAGCTTGTTTTGTGCCAATATTTTGATGCATTTTGAACCATACCCCTTTGGCTGCTTAGCCGCAGCCATTGTCAAGGTGAGAAATAAAACCAGCAACCTGGAGGCAATGGGCTATTCTTTTTGGCTTTTTTTTTTTTTTTTTTTTATAAAGAGGCCTAAAATAGGTTGCAGAATTTTATGCCAGAAACGTGTTGGTTTTCTCATAACAAAATCAAACTAGCAGCTTCTGGGGCCACAGTAGAATAAAAAAAAAAAAAAGTATATTTCCCGGTCTTCGATTCCAGCGGTGAATCTTTCCGTTCTTTTCCATTCTTGAACACCCAAATCGGAATGTCGCTGCGTAGGGGTCACAACCTCACAGTTCAGAGCTGTTTTCTTAAAGGCGCCATAAATGAGTGGCATGGTAAAGCAGCAGCGGTGACAACCCTATTTGGAAGTGACAGGGGAGATGCAGCGCTGGAACTGGAGGAAAGATTATACTTTTTTTTTTTATTTTTTTTTTTATTTTACAGAAGCTCCAGTAGCTGCTGGGATGACTGGGTTATGAGGTGGGTAAAACCGTCTGCAAACCGGGTGAAAACTTTTAACATGGACCTCTATGGAAAACCTGCGCAGCGGACCCCACTGCACGGGTTTTCTGCACATCGGTTTTTCAGATCGGCGGCAGTCTGAAAAACACAGAACATGTTCATTCTTCCGTCCGGTTTTCGGGCGGCAGAAGAACATGTCTATGTGAAGGGGGAGGGCTTCTCTTCGTTAATCGCGGAGAAAAGCTGTCCCCCTGCGGCCGTGTGCACGGCACAGAAACCGTTCAAATACCTGTCGGATAAACCGACCAGTATTTGTCCTGTGCCGTGTAAACGGCCCTAACTCTTTTTTTTTTTTTTAATGTATTTTATGACAAGGTTTTGGCACAGACACATTCATATATCTCCTCTGCAGATTTGGACACAAAATACAACGCATAACTGCCCCATCTACATGTACCCCAAAAGGAAGATCAGGTTAGAATTGGTAATACGTTCATGCTTTTCAGAACAGTTTATGCTTAATATTGTAAGACAAATACTCCGTCAATTGATTCCACTAAAGGCCAGGCTATTCATTTACACCTACTCATTGATTGAAATAATGCATAGCTTTTTTACTTTAGTGTGTGTGTATATATGTGTGTGGTTTGTACAAGAGAACTTTCTCTGGGCTGAAAGCTCGCATCTGTCAGCCAGTCAGGTTCACATAAAAAAATAATAATAATTACTTATTCTATAAAGAAAAGGTCGTCCTCTTTCAAACATACTTTTAATATTAATGCTACTCTTATGTCTCTTTTCTTCAGGTTACATTGTCCCTACATAGTTCTGCTAACGCATATGACTTGTTAGTGTTTCAGCATAGCTAGTGGTCACCAGCATGCAGTTCAGGAAAGCTGGGCTAGATATGCATAGTGTTTTTTTCTTGTGTTTTTTAATGCACCTCTAAATGCATATAAAGTCTCTTATGGCCTTAAATGACACCATTCCGCAACATGCAGGATGATTTAACTCCTATATTAAAAAAAGAAATATATATATATGTAGTCTCTGTGTTGGGTGATAGGATTTGAAATAGTGCTATCGCGTGAAGCTAATCCAAGCACATTATCCCTGGTATCTAGTGTTCTGTACACAATATGAGCATCAGATTTAAAATCTAGTAAAGGCCCGTTTACATGGCAATGGACAAATACCGGTCGGTTTATCCGACCGGTATTTGTCCAGTTTGTGGGCCGTGCACACGGCCGCGGAGGGGACGGCTTTTCTCCGCGATGAGCCCTCCCCTTTCACATTCACTTGCACATATTCCGTCTGAAAACCAGACGGACGAATGTGCATTTTAATTGTTTTTCGGGCAGCCTGTGTGCGGAAAAGCCGCCGGGCTGAAAACCTGTGCATTGGGGACAGCTGCACAGGTTTTCCATAGGAGCCTGTTGTGCTCGTTTGCGGCCAGTTTTCAGACGGTTTGCAAAACCGCAAACCGTCTGTAAAACCGGCCGCAAACCCGTGCCGTGGGGACATGCCCTAAAGGTAAGTGTAGAGGTTGCTGATTTCAGCCCATCTGATTTTGGTTTTGTTTTCAAAACACTGGGTTGCAAGAGTTTTCATACCCCTTGAACTGTTTCTCATTTTTAAATGTTTAAATGGTGGAAAAGGTGTGTTCAAAGTGATGTGTAGTACTGGCTTTCCTCCACACCTAGCATTTGTCATTTAGGCCAAAAAGTTTACTTTTGGTGTCATCTGACCAGAGCACCTTCTTCCATTTGCTTGCTGTGTCACCTACATAGCTTTATGCCACTACTTATGGCTTGCTTTCTTTTTTCCACTCTTCAATAAAGGCCAGATTTGTGGCGTACATGACTTATAGTTCTCTTATAGACAGATTCTCCCACCTGAGCTGTGGGTCTCCGCAGCTCCTCCTCCTCCTGGGCCTCTTGGCTGCTTCTCTAATTGGTGTTCTAAGTGTCTGGGCTGTCAGTTTATTATTTATTTTAAAGCACCATTGAATCCATGTTGCGGTACATTCAAAAAAGCTGGTTACATACATAACATATGTCAAACAAGTACAATGATAACAGTGAATGACCTACAACTGCCGCACAGGGGGAGGGGGCCCTGCCTGCCAGGGCTTACAATCTACAGAGGAAAGAGACAGAAGGTGAGGGGCAGACATGTTTTTAGGGTAGCACAGTGGCTGCTGGGTTATTGTTGGTTATAGGTAGTCCTGAACAGATGGGTTTTCAGGTTGCTTTTGAACCTGGTGAAGGTGGAGGAAAGTCTGATGTGTTGGGGCAGTGAGTTCCAGAGTGTGGGTGAAGCACGGGAGAAGTCTTGGAGATGTTTGTGTGAGGAGCTGATAGGAGAGCAGAGAAGGTGGTCCTCTGAGGAGCGGAGATTGAGTGAGGGGAGATATCTGGAGATTAAGACAGAGATGTATGAAGGGGAGAGATTATGGAGAGCTTGTAGGTCATGGTTAGTAACTTGAAATGAATTTGCTAGGCAATGGGTAGCCAGTGAAGGGATTGGCAGAGTGGAGAGGCAGAAGTGTAGCGAGAAGAACGGTGAATAAGACGGGCAGCAGAGTTGAGGATGGATTGAAGGAGAGCAACAGTTTCGATCTGGGAGGCCATAGAGAAGGATGTTGCAGTAGTCTAGGCGGGAGATGAGACGGGCGTGGATGAGCATTTTTGTAGAGTTGAAGAATGAGCGAAGGCGAGGGCGATTTTTCAGGTGGAGGCGTCAGGCTGAGGTAAGGGCTTGGATGTGTGGTTTGAAAGACAGAGGAGTCTGGTTATCCCAAGGCAGCGGACATGCGGGACAGGTGAGAGTGTACAGCCGTTGACTGAGATAGAGAGATCAGGTGGAGGGATGGAGTGGGACGGTGGAAAGATGATGATTTCAGTTTTCTCCACATTTAGTTTTAGGAGATGGGAGGAGAAGGCTGAAATGGACGATAAACAGTCTGGCATTCGGGAGAGAAGAGAGGTAACATCTGGGCCATAGATGTGGAATTGTGTGTCGTCCGCATATAGATGGTAGTGAAAACCGTGTGAAGCTATGAGCTGACCAAGGCCAAGAGTGTAAAGAGAGAAGAGTAGTGGGCCCATAACTGACCCCTGGGGGACACCGTCACCAACAGAGAGTGGCTGGGGGTAGGAGGTAGAGTGAGAATGAGAGACGCTGAATGTCCGCTCAGTGAGGTATGAGGAGATCCAAGAAACAGCCAAGTCCGAGATGCCGAGGGAGGAGAGGATTCGTAACAGGATGGAGTGGTCGACCGTATCAAAGGCAGAGGACAGGTCTAGAAAGAGAAGGACAGCGTAATGGCGTGAGACTTTCGGTAGGTCATTGGTTTCGGTAGAGTGGTGTAGTCGGAAACCAGATTGTAATGGGTCAAGGAGAGAGTTGGAGGAGAGGTGGGAGGACAGTTGAAGGTAGACGTGCTGCTCGAGGAGTTTGGAGGCAAGAGAGTAGTGAGATGGGGTGATAGTTGGACAGAGAGAAGGGGGTCAAGGGATGTGTTTTTTTGTTAATGATGGGTGTGATAGTAGCATGTTTAAAGGAGGAAGGGAAGATGCCGGAGGTTAGCGATAGGTTGAAAAGGTGGGTGAGGGCTGGGATGATAGCAGCAGTTTAGCGTACTTTCACACAGTGCGTTTTTTTATGCGTTTTTCGGATGCATTTTTTGTGTAGAAAGGTACAGCAGTTAATGCTGTACATTACTGCACAAAAACGCATCTGCGTGTGAAAGCACCATTGGGTGGATGGCCATGTCTTGGTAGGTTAGCAGTTGTGCCATACTTCCATTTATGGATGAATGATTTGAACAGTGTTCCATGAGATGTTCTGAGCTTGAGCAAATTTTTTTTTTTTTTTTTTTTTTTTTTTAACCAAACCCTGCAGGTCACAACGTTCTCATTTAGATTTCTTGTGCATTTCTTGGTTTTCATGATGCTGTTTTCTTCTCTAACACAACTCTTAGGGTGCTTTCACACGGTGCGTTTTTGATGCCTTTTTCAATGCATTTTTTGTACAGGAAGGTACAGCAATCAATGCTGTACATTGCTGCACAAAAATCGTGGCAAAAATCGTGGTAATTGCCGCGAATTTACCGCGATTTTTGCCGCGATTGGTGTGCAGTAATGTACAGCATTAATTGCTGTACCTTCTGCACAAAAAAATGCATTGAAAAATGCACCAAAAACGCACCGTGTGAAAGCACCCTTGGACCGTCACAAAACAGCTGTAGTTATATTAAGAATAAATGACATACAGATGTACTCTATTTACTAAGTAGGTGCCTTCTAAAAGCAATTGCTCACACTGGATTTTATTTGGAGGTATCGGAGTATAGAGGGCTAAGGGTGCTTTCACACAGCACAGTTTTGTGCAGTTTTAACTGTGCTCCAAGTAAACTACCTTTGTCACCAGCAAGCTTCTTTCAGTTGTCTAAATTGTTCAGAAAAGTGTTTCAAGTAAGTAATCAATTACTGTGTTTGAAGTCTTGTGGATTAAAAAACACACTAATTGATTACTAACTTCCCAAACAGTTTAGAGAGTTGAAAGAAGCTTGCTGGTAATAAAGGCAGTTTAATTGGAGCACAGTTAAAACTGCACCAAAGCTGCACTGTGTGAAAGCACCCTAAAGACACGCACGCCACACTTTTTCAGTTTAATTTGGAACACACATATAATTTTCTTTACACCTCACGAACATGTTCTACTTTGTGTTGCTCTATAACATTATAATTTATGGCTGTAACATTTAAAAATGAGGAACAGTTCAAGGGTATGAATACTTTTTTGCAACCCACTGTAGTTGGCTGCAAATGGAAACAATGATTTTAAGGTTTTTTTTTTTTTTTATTGGTTTATTTTCATTTATATAGTTGCAATATATTTCTCCGCGCCATACTGATGTTGTCATCATTGGCATTGGCCATTGTACCCACTGTGGTTCGCAACTGAAGTACCAATTGAAATTATCGGTTTGTTTTGGCAGTGTGGGAGGAAACCCATGCAAACTCCATACAGTGCTGCAGGGCAACAGAGCTAACCACTGTGCCTATACTGGCAAGTTCTCAAATTTTTATTTTTTTTCTTTACTAGAACAATTTTCTTCTTAAAACCACAATTCAGAAAGGCAATTTATATCAATTTGTCACCTCAAGGTTTGTTTATAGATGTTTATGATGGTGACTTCCTGACCACAACATACTGCAGGTGTCAGTCTCCATGCTGGTCACATGCAGTCCCCAGCAGGGGACTGGGACGAATGAATAACTGCACAGGAAAGGCATAGTTAGGAAAATTATCCAATTTACATTGGATAGATGGTTAACAGGAGAGGTAATAAACATATTGGTGTTTGGTGTGTTTTTGTTTTATTTAATTTGTATAATGTCGGGGTACATTTATTAAATATTTGTATTGGGCTTCTTATTTTAAAATGTCTCGTGTTTAATAACTTTGTCATTGTCAGACCAATTATACGAATTAAAGGTTTCTATTTACTGCCTCATAGTGTGTTGTCAGCTTTAGGTTGATACACGTTTTCCACATAGGAATATGTATGAACGTATATTTCATACTTCCATTTTTTTCAATAAGAGTATGTGCCGTAGTGTAGTGTGTGTTGTTTTGGCCCAAAATAGTTGCATGTGCTGTGCTACAATTGTGTGCATTTTTGTTGGGACTCAGATGGTTCAGTAAAATGTATTAAATAGTTACAAGTGCAAATTCTGTCCGAAATCTACACCTACTCATAATAGGCATAGGTTTTTACCTTCTAATTTATAAACCATTACAAGGTGACATAAGAAGTGTGCACCTTTTTAGTGCAGGTCATTCATAACTGTTGAAATATGTCAGTTTTTGTAAATACAGCATTTGCTGGGTCTTATCAGCAGCACAGGAGCTTGTTTGTTTCTTTCTAAACAACTTTAACCCCTTTAAAATTATGTAGCCTTCTGCCTAAGGCTATGTTCACACGGCTTAACTGCGGGACATAATTACGCCGTGTGGCCGGGGGCGGGGCGGGAGCGGGGGGCCGGCACTTCTCCGGCCCATAGACTTGCATTACCAGTGGCACGTATACGCCGCTGGTAATTTACATTTCACTTATCTCCCCGCCCGGCGGATTCGCCGAGCAGGGAGAGGAGACGTAATCCATAGTTCTCTATGAGAACTGTGGAATACCGTAATGATTGGGCCGTTTTCAGCCCGTAATTTGCGCACTCCAGCGCGTAATTACGGACCGAAATACGGCACATTTTAAGCCGTGTGAAGATGGCCTTATAGTTAAAACCTCTCCTTCACCAATTTCCCTCTTACAAGCTCAGCTACGAATAGCAGAGCTTATATGCCAATCACTGCTGTAGTACCACCAACAGCTTGAACAGGTAGTGGGAGCCTAAAGCCAGCTGTGGCGATCGGGTTCTGGGAAACCGCACAGTGAACACCCCTCTGAAGTGAAGTGCAGCAATGGGAGAAGTGCTTCAGCACTAGCAGCGGAGTCTGATGGGTGGCTTCTTCCAGTCCAGCTCTACTGTGTTGCAGCTCCGTATCAGGGTGCTAGCAATGTTCTTGTAGCCTGGGCCATCTTTATTTAGAGCAACAATTCTCAGGCTTTGCCATGGTCGTCCAAAGACGTTGAGTGCACCTGCTCAGCATCATATCCTGAGATGGTCTTTTCTAAATAGAAGTATGAGTGTTGCCAGCAATTCTGCAGAGGTTAAAAGGGTGTGGGGTCAGCATGTTGGTGCTCAGACCATATGCTGCACACCACCTCAAATTGATCTGCATGGCTGTTGTCCCAGAAGGAAGCCTCTTCTAAAGATGATACACAAGAAAGCCTGCAAACAGTTTGCTGAAGACAAGCAGACTAAGGACATGGATTACTGGAACCATGTTCTGTAATCTGAGACCAAGATGAACTTACTAGGCTCAGATGGTGTCAAGCATGTGTGGTGGCAATGAGGACAGGAGTACAAAGACAAGTGTGTATTGCCTACAGTCAAGCATGGTGGTGGGAGTGTCATGGTTTGGGGCAGCTTGACTGCTGCCGGTGGTGAGGAGCTACAGTTTGAGGGAACCATGAATGCCAACATGTAGTGTAACAAACTGAAGTGGAGCATGATCCCCTCCCTTTGGAAGCTGGGCCACAGGGCAGTATTCCAACATAACGACCCCAAACACACCTCCAAGATGACCACTGCCTTGCAATAGAAAATGAGGGTAAAGGTACCGGTCTGGCCAAACATGTCTCCAGAACTAAACCCTATTGAGCATCTGTGGGGCATCCTGGAACAGAAGGTGAAGGAGCGCAATGTCTCCCAACATCCACCAGCTCGGAGATGTCATGGAGGAGTGGAAGAAAATTCCAATGGCAACCTGTGCACTCCAAGCCCAAGAGAGTTAAGGAAGTGATGTAAAATAAAGGTGGGCACAGAAAATATAGACTCTTTAGGCACAATTTGTCTATTTTTATATAGGAGTGTACACTAAAGTGTCACATCTTCAGAGAGGAGGAGGAGAGGGTGAGCTGTGACGATCTCCTATTGTGACTGGTGAATCCAATGTTATCTATACACATTGGTATCACCTTTCAATGTAACCCTGTTTTTACAGGTCATGAGCAAACTACTGAAAATCTTTCTCTACAGAACAGGAAGTGTCAGAGGACTATTAGGCCTAGTGGCCAAAGTGAAAACTGCAGGACTTAAGGATTTTTTTTATTTTATTTGAAAGTGATATGGAAAATTTTTAAAAAATATCAAAAACTCTTAATGGGAGTTGAACAACAAGTCATTTTTGATGACACATTCCATTTTAAGATAACCATTGACTCTCATATGAAACTGCACATCCAAGCTTTTCTCTGTGACTTTCAATCTAACAGTCTTGTTTATTTCCAATGCATCCTTAACTCGAATGCTTTAGTTAATCTGTCTTTATTCTTGTTAGTCCCTTCACTTTCTACCTACTGTTCAGCAAATTCAGTTCAAACTATTAACCATAATATACAAGACTCCGATCCTCAGAAGACCCTATTCTCTCCTCTCAACTTCACTTCCATCTCTTGAAACCTTCCATCTTTTAAAAGTAAAGTGAAGGCCTACTGCCATAAACCCTGTCACATTAGGCCATGTTCCACACGGCTTAAAATGGCGCGTATTTCGGTCCGTAATTACACGCCGAAGTGCGCCAATTACGGGCCGAAAACGGTCCATTCATTACGGTAATTCACAGTTCTCATAGAGAACTATGGATTACGTCTCCTCTCGCCGGGCGGGGAGATAATTGACCTGTGAATTACTAGCGGCGTATACGCGCCGCTGGCAATTCAAGTCTATGGGCCGGCGAAGTGCCGGCCCCCTGCTCAGTCTCCCGCCCCGCCCCCGGTCACACGCCGTAATTGCGGGGCGTAATTACGCCCTGCAAATACACCGTGTGAACATAGCCTTACACTATATACACACTGTGCTCCTTTCCTCACCTACTGTCTGCTTTCCTCTCTTGTATGTTGTAAGCCCTTGCTGGCAGGACCATCGTTTTGCCTCCATATCCGTGTGTTTTCCCAGTTAGTGATGGTTATTTTGTGCTTGTTTTGTCATCTACCGAAACCCCTTTTCAGATGTACAGTGCCCTATCATTAATATAATTTTAAAATAATCACATGGATGTTACAGTTGAATATACCACCTACCTAAACAATCCTCAGATTTCACTCTTACTGAACATGTGGTATGGGGCAAGGAAATTAATGTCCATTCCATGGAGGCAAAGCCGAGCAATTGACAGGACTCCAAAGGAGTTCCCCTAAGGCTTTGTTCACACGGTGTTTTGCAGGGCGTAATTACGGCCGTGTGACCGGGAGCGGGGGAGTGAGCGGGGGGACGGCACTTCGCCGGCCCATGGACTTGAATTGCTAGCGGCGCGTATTTGCGGCTAGAAATTCACATGTCAATTATCTCCCCGCCCGGCGGCTTCGCTGGGCGGGGAGAGGAGACGTAATCCATAGTTCTCTATGAGAACTGTGAATTACCGTAATGAATGGGCCGTTTTCGGCCCGTAATTGGCGCACTTCGGCGCGTAATTACGGACCGAAATACGGCCCATTTTAAGTCGTGTGAACATGCCTTTACACTTTTTTTTTTTTTTTTTTTTTCAGGTCTGCGTTCAGCTCATAGTTGCTACAAGCCAGCCTCAGAGAACAGAGAGATGGTTGTACTAGTGCAGTTCCCTCCATTCATTTCTTTGGGAGTGTTAAATAAAGCTAAGCACACTCATTTGGCTGTATTTGGAATTTTAATAGAAATCAATGGGGAGAATTGTGCGAGTGTATCCATCTCCCTGTTCTTTGAGGCCGGCTTGTACCAAATTATAAGTTGGCCTCAGACTGAAAATGGTGAAAAGGAACAACCCATTTAAAAGATTTGCTGCCAACATCCTGGACCAGATAATATAAGACATCTTCAGAGGTCTTCGAGTCTATGCTTTGATGGTTCAGAACTGTTTTTTTTTTTTTTTTTTTTTTTTTTGCATGTCGATGTCTACATGATATTTTGTTAGGGGTTTTCATGATGCAGGTGTACACAAACTTGTAAAATAGCAAGATTTATTGTTACCTGCAGGTTTTTTTATTACTACCAAAACACATTGCAATTCTCTAATGTGTTTTTTTTTTTTTTGTCAGGTGTTGCCTAGGAAATGCTTTTAGCTGTATTGCTGAGGATTCTTGTAACATTAGTAAAAAAAAAAAAAAAATCTACCAGTTCTCTTTAAACAAGCAAATCTAATGTTTATGGTATTTGTGTGCGTGTCTCTTTGTGATGGGTGACATGTATGAATTCTGGTGCTGATTAGACCAGTTCTAAATCTCTTTAAGGTAGTATAGACTGCGCCAGAATGTATGACCCTGTTATTCTGCAGGTCATACATACAGGTGCAGTCTAGTGCCAATACGACAAGTCTGGCTCAGGCACCACCTTTAACCTGGTCTGGCTGTTCTAACTGTTCTGCGTCTAGGTTTGGCGTAAAAAAAAATCAGAAATGTGTTTACTACTGTTAACGTGGTGCGACTCCCCCAGAACGCCCCAAAACTTTGGCGCGCGAAAAAGTGTCTTTGGCGCGGTACCGAGGCACTTATCGCGACAAAGTTTGGAGTGCACTTGTTCATACATCTATAGAACTGGTCTATTACAGCTTTTTGAGGACAAAATTCTGGTGCAGCCCCGTTCATACATGTCGCCCTATCTGTCTATACGGTCCTAGAAATGACAAAGCTACATGCATAACGATTGTGTTTTTTAACGTCATAAACATTTTGCACTACATTGTTACCAGCACAGAAATTAAAAGGCGACTATGACATAACAAAACCTTCACATCCTTGGTAGGACATATGGAAATCATTTAAGGCCCTCCGTCTGACCCCAGTGATCAATGGATAGCTGGTGGAGCTACGTTTGGCAAGAAGGTTGTTCAAATTGAACTGCACCTTTTATAATCCCTACCGTAGATGTCCTGCCTTTACTTTAGCAAAATGCATAAGCCCTACAAATTGTAACTGTCCAGTAAATGTCTGAATATACAATACAAAGCGTTAGTATTCAAACATATGGATGTTTACTGCACCTACTAGTGCCATTTTGAAGTCACAAAACTGAATTGCTAGTGACACTTCTATGGTCCTACATGGCTATACATGTCCTAATGTGTCGAGAATTGAAGACCTGTCGCTTTTTTACTAGCTTTGGCTCATGGATTTGTGGTTTGTCACTTGCTACACTTCATGCGCTAAGATCGTAGGGTTCAAAGTATCTGTTATTTTTCTGTTGTAGTAGGTTTCCTCCATCTTCTATAGCTGTCCAAAATTAGAATGTGTTAAACCACATGATGGAACAAGCGGTGAGTGATTTAAGTGGTATGAAAGGCTAACTTTTATGTCATGAACTTGCAGCTTGGTACTCGTTTACCAGACTGTTTTCCTTTTTTTTTTTTTTTTTTTTCTTTAACTTTTTTCTTCGGATTTTTCCTTAGACAAACGTGATGCCATTCCCTAAAGAAGCGTACAGAAGCCGCAAGTGTGACACTTCAGCTAGATCAGTGTACACAAAAAACATCAAGTATATGAGTGACTAGTTAGTTTTCCCTGGTTTTGTGATGCACTGATGAAGACGTACATGAAAGGGTTTTTTTGCCCTTTCCTGTCATAAAATGCGCCAAAGTGAGCGCTGTACCAAATGAACATGTTAGGCGCAGTGTTCGACAGATTAGACACTTTTTAATGCGCCAAACATGTGGGTGTGTTATGGACCACATTCGAACTATAAGACACATACATGAATGCGAGTCAGTAAAACTAGGCGCATTACTGCTCGAACAGGCAGACCTATTTCTATGTGTTCTGCCTGAGCCTGATGAGTCAAAGTGGAGCTAGATTTGCTATTCGGGCAAAAAAGTCCATTATTTCTCAACTTACATCCGTACAAGAATTAAGTAGTTTCTGATAATTATCAAACTATATAAAATTTGAATTATATAAATAAAAAAAAAACATATAAAAATATATAATCCAAAAAATTTAAATATCTCCTATTAAATGTACCGTATTTAAAATTAATAGAATCTAAAATTAATTTTAAATTAAATAACCCACTGACCTATATTTTTATGAATTATGGTAAAGTAAAATGTTCAGATTTTTATTTTTTACCTCATTAAATTAAGGAAATTTTTATCAGATGGTGGTCACTGTTGAAATATATTTTTGCTGCTTTCACCCTTTATTCTACATTCATCAAAAGCCAGCACAGCACAGGTTGTGCTGGGACCTGTGTTCCAGCAAGCAAGATCACTGCCATAGTTTCTATTCGGTGACATGCTATTCTAATGACTGTTTTTGTTTTTCTTTTCTTTATAGCCTATACACAGGTGTGGCGCACTATAGGTGATGGTCACAGCTCACACTCTTCCTGCACAATGACTTCTTTTCAGAGCACACCCCCAACGCTCTCCCATACAAGTCAATGGAAGTCACACTTCTAGTTGAAGTTGCATCAGGAAAGTGTCCTAAAATGTGCCAAAAAATTGCACATTTTTGGCAAGGGATGTTGCAGTGTGCTGCAAAGACATTTATTATAGGCTTTAGACACTTTTTGCAACCTCTCTGACAGTGTGATACTGCATCAAAAATGTGACAAAATTCTGTAGTTGGTCTAAAAAAAAAACTAGACAAGTCTAAACCTGCGCCAAATTAATCAGCATGAGCCAATATGATCTGGCACATATTTTGACAGCCTGTCTAAATATATACCGTCTAGCATTTAGACAGCAATAGAAGATGTGGGCCAACGAGTCGGCTCCTGTTCACAGGATCCTATGTTTCATGGAGCTACTGTAAAGCTCTGACTGCTGTAAAAAAAAAAAAAAAAAAAAACATAATAAAAAAAGTACAGTGGTCCCTCACCATTCAGTATGAACTGTTTTCAGGATAACCTTTGTATGTTGGAATAATAACTCCATAAACTGGTAATAAATTCCAAGGTACCAAAATGTCACCCCTCATTGGTTATCTGCGTAGTCTTCTTTAATCCCTTATTTTGCTTTAAGGTAAAACAAATCCGAACCTATAACAGTCAATAGAAACTTGAAGCTGGGAATCGGTCTGTTTGAAAATAGGAGCTTCTTTAGGTCATGTACTGTCTACAGTGTGGAAATACCAGAAATAAAGAAAATGGTGCCACCCTCACTTGGTGTCTGAAGGAGCTGCTCATCCTGACATGTAAAGCGCAGAACAGAACATGTACCGCACTGTACTGTAGAGGTTACTAGACCGCCAATCACTGCATGCACCTCACTAATACAGATGTTTTACAAGAAAATTGTTCATGGTTAATTGATTGGATCAGTGTCTAAGAAATTGTATTTTAATTAGCGATGAGTGAACCCTAAAAAGTTCGAGTTTGACTAAAAACCTCGAATTTTGAGAAGTTCGGTTCGACGTTCAAGTCGAACTTGAACCGAACTTTGAACCCCATTAAAGTCAATGGGAGAAGATGTTCTGGTTAATTTTTATACCCATACAGGTGAGGAGAAGCTGCAATTAGCATACATAACAGTAAACTGGATACGTGGAGCAACTTGGTGAAGAAAATTTGGCTCTAAAGGGCCATTCACACGGCTTATTTCAGGGCCGTATTGCAGCCGTGTTGCGCTCCGTACTGCGCTGGAATCGGTCCTAGCCATTACGGTAATCCACAGTTCTCCTAGAGAACTGTGGATTCAGTCTCTCCTACCCGCTCGGCGAATCCGCCGCAGGGAGCGAAAGTGACATGCACATTATCCCGGTGGGATACGCGCCGTGAATAATGTCTATGGGGACGGGAAGCTGCGCCCCCGCACCGCCCCTTATTCAAGCCGTAATTGCGGGCGAAATCCGTCCCGCCATTACGGCTTGAATAAGCCGTGTGAACCAGCCTTAAGAGTCACAGAAAAAAATTAACAGGCTAAAATGATTCCTTTTAATGGCCAACTAAAAAGATGGGGACTGCGTAGCTATAGGAGGTACAGCTCTTGCAGCTGCTACGGGGCTCCTTTGACACATATAAGAAGACACCGGTATTGGAACTGGCACATGGTAACTGGCAGGAGCCCCCTATCACTTTTTGCACCAGGGCCCAAGAACATGTCATATCTGTGGTGGCAGCATGATGTGCAATGGTGTGAACTGTGTCTTCTCCACTGGCTGTAACCCCAAAACAGCAGACATGCACTTTTGGGTACTCAGACTGAAGATAGTGAAAGATACAGGCAGCAATTTAAAACTCCCTAAAGGCATGTTCACACGGCTTATAATGGGCCGTATTTCGGTCCGTAATTACGCGCCGAAGTGCGCCAATTACGGGCCGAAAACGGCCCATTCATTACGGTAATTCACAGTTCTCATAGAGAACTATGGATTACGTCACTTTCTAGCGGCGTATACGCGCCGCGAGCAGTGATAGACTATGGGCCGGCGAAGTGCCGGCTCCCTGCTTACTCCCCCGCTCCCGCCCCGCCCCCGTCCACATGACGTAAGTGCGGGGCGTAATTACGTCCCGCAATTAAGCCGTGTGAACATAGCCTAAGTTTCCTGCCCTCGTCCCTCCCTAACTAATCTAACTAGCCGCTTTTCCTTTATAAAATCGCTGTGAAATGGGGTGCTTGCATCCATTGGAGCATGCAGACACAGGGAGCAGTATGTTCAGTACAGAGATTAAACTGGAAATGGCATTCAACAGGAAATACAGAGTAATAAGAGAATAGGGTCATGTGATTTCAGCAGCAAATGAGATCCCTACACACTCACTGGTGACATTTTTGGATACTTCTCCATTGTCTGCACTAATTGGATGGTGCCAAAAGTACAGGAAGAAGCAAAGTGAAAGTAAGAAATGGATCGCCGAACGCATTTGTTAAACGCGAAATTAACTCTAATTAACTGTTAAAAGCTCGTTTCTACTCTATTTAAAAAAAAAAAAAAAAAAAAAAAGAAAAAGAAAAAAAAGTAAAGTTCGAGTCAATCGAACCTTTTCTCGAATGGTTCGCTCAACACTAATCTTGATACCACCCTCAACATACAATGTCCCCTGAATAACCATTGTTTGTTGAAAATATATCCCAAGGTCATTATAATGTCAGTGTCTACTGTATCGTTATCTGGTTTTAATGAGCAAAATAAATATTGGGGATTTATTGCTTGCAACTGTTTTATCTTGGTGGTTGGGCCCTGTGACCGCACATTGAGCACTGGTGGAAGATTATTTTTGGAAAGCTTTGCAAAACCGGTTACTTTTTTCGTTATATAATATGCACAGAAAACTACTCCGTCATTGTCTGGCTGGAATGCTGTTGAGATATTTCCGCCTATGGAACACGTTTGTCTCACAGCCTTTCATATGTATCTTATATACTTTTATGAGGTCAAGCTCATCAGCAGGACAGTAGTCTATATGGAGCGCTTTAACATATTGTTGATTAAGATAAGAGGCTTAAATGTCATTCAGACTGACTCCTCCCGATGTGAACTAAAGGGACACAATTTACATAATTTTTTTTTTTCTAATTGCAGTTCTACGAACTACTACATACCAAATAATCATTGTGTAATGTCATTAGTATTCGTTCTTGAAATGTAATGATCTACATACCTATCATATGGGCACACTAGAACAGACAGGATACTCCTTACCGAATAGTCAATCCAGGACCACAACTTTGCTTATGTTACATAAAAAAAGCATGTCACTTTGTTTGATTCTTGTGTTGTTGTTTTTTTTTCTTATCATTCATATTCCCATTTTCCAAAGCCATAATTTTTTTTCTTGTAATTGACATAGCCTTATAAGCAGCTGTTGTATTTTTTTTTTAACGCTACAATGATTTGTCTTTGTTTTTTCTCTGCCTTTTTTAATTTTTCCATCTACATAGACCTTTTGAGGGCTTGTTTTCATGAGACAAGATCTAATTTTTACTTGTACATATGCGTACTGTAATGAATTTGGAAACCCCCAAAAATTATTTTGTGTAATGTAAAAACAATGCCACAATTCTGCCATTTTTGCTGGTCTTGGTTTTTATGGAGTTCATATCTCTCTCAGGCTATGTCTGCACTACACACACAAACGTCTGTTTTATAAAAATGCTGCAAAAAACGACTGTAAAGATGTCTCACAGACTTGTATAGTAAAAATGTTCCATTGTCTCCACAAAACGTCTTTTTTCTGCTAGTTTTATTTGCAAGTCGTTTTTTGGAACCTGTTGCAAAAAACGACTTAGCAGGGCAGAAGATTTACAGTCGGAGTCTATGTAAAGCGCCGGACGTTTTTTGACGCGGCGTTTTCAGATATACATAACAAATCTTTCTTTTTCTTCCTTTTTGTTTCTCTCTTTTTTTCTTTTCTTTCAATCTCTTTTTTTTCTTTTCTTTCAATCTCTCTCTTTTTATCTTTTTCTCTCACTCTTTTTTTTTTTTTTTTTTCTCCTCGCAGCCTTCAAGTTTATCCGACCGGTATTTGTCAGGTTTGTGTGCCGGGGGGTGGGGGAGGAGTGGCTTTTCTCCGCGATGAGCGGAGAAGAACCCTCCCTCTTCACATTGACATGCACACATTCCATCCTAAAACCGGACGGAGGAATGTGAATGAACAACGTTTTTCGGGGCGGAAAACCCATGCAGTGGGGACTGCACGGGTTGTCCATAGAAGCCCGTTGTGCTCATTTTAGGCTGGTTTTCCAGGTGGTCTGCAAAACCGCAAACAGTCTGGAAAACCGGCCGAAAACCTTTGCCGTGGGGACATGCCCTAATCACCCTTGCATTTTAGCCATCTGTGCCAATATTCTTGATTTGTATACGCACTTGGCTGTTATGTGTCTCAGTGAGATCTGCTGGAGCAATGTTACCATTGTCCATTTGTGTTTTGTACTTGAATTTTGTTTCTTAAATACACATAAAATGCTTTTATTATGTGCAGCAATAGGATGATCACTGTTAGGTTTATCTATCGTTATACTTTTATTCAGACTTTTAAATGGTGTGGAAGAAATTAATTATGCAACCATAATTAACATGCAGCCATTTTGAATTATTTAATATTTGTGGAAAAATGTTTTTATTAAGAAATGAAGTGAGTCCTAAGACTGTACTGTACATATTCACCTTCTCAATCCAGGATGGATATATATATTAGTGAAAAAATAAATAAATAAAAAAAAAAAAAAATATATATATATATATATAATATATATATATGCGCATATGCCTTGGTCCAATGCATATACAACACTATAAACTGCAAGTAGACAAGTTGTTGTACTTGTTCTAATGTGCTTCTTTTTTGCCCATTTTAAGAGCGTTTTACCAAAAACTCTTGGCCAGTGACGTTTTGTTAGCTAATTAACATTTCTGATATTTCATTGGCATTCGATTGTAAGGGTGTACCCCAATTTTTTGTTAATATAAACAGTCGTGACGGGTCACACCCTCAAGGAGACTTGAGTAAGCCCACAATAATGGCTCTGACTTCTCTTCCCTATCTGGAGGGGCCTGGATGGTAAAGGATAAAGTTGTTTTTTTCTTCTCTAGGGGAAAACTTGCTTTAATAATTTATTTAAATCCCTCAGGTAGTTGGAGATTGGACTCAGAGTCCACCTAAAGTTTTGCAACAAAAATGGTGGGTTAACATTTTCCTAATTACTATGTCTCTTTAGTTTTCTTTCGTTATTGGATAGAAGACTGAATTACAGGTTCCATTTGTAAATGTTCCTAAACTGACACAAATAATAAAGTTACTGATTGTATCATTTAATATAATATTGCTGTTTACTCGGTGCAGAATGGTGTAATTAGTAGAAAACATTACTGATGTGTAATTTAATATAAAAATGTTTGTTTTTCTGGATGCCATTAAACTAAAAAATATATTGATATGGAATTAAAATAAAACGGTGTTCAGCTTATAACTGGGGCAAAATCGGCCTAATTAATAGAAAAAATTATGCTATTAGTATTAAATGTTTCTACTTAATGGCACAGTTAATTTCACAGACATAAATACTGATGTGCAATTTAATACAAAGCGGTGGCTCGTATAAATTAGGACTGAGCCCAATTGGTGCTCTTGGTTTAAAAAAATTAGTGATGTGTAAGTTTTGAAAAACATTGGTTGTTCTGGATACAACTTATTAACGGAAAAAAGTACAGATGTGTGATTTAATACCGTATGAACTGTTCTGCTGGGT
This sequence comes from Phyllomedusa bahiana, assembly GCA_025379985.1. Classification (NCBI taxonomy): domain Eukaryota; kingdom Metazoa; phylum Chordata; class Amphibia; order Anura; family Hylidae; genus Phyllomedusa; species Phyllomedusa bahiana. The sequence continues at coordinate 36,456 of JAODAL010004542.1, read as the reverse complement.
AAATGTGCAATTAGCGTTAAAAAGGCTGATGCGTAATTTAATATGAGCTGTGGCTTGTTCAGATTAGTGTTCACTTTCTTCTGTCCCTCCTACTCAGTAAAGGTCAGTTTGTTTTTCTGTTGCCTCTTCAATCCTTCTCCAAAACTTGTTCTTCTCTAAATCCTTCCTTTCCTAGCAGTTTGGTTGCATTGGAATAAGTCTGGAGTCCCTGTGCTCCAAAGAAAGCTTTCTACATCATCCACTGAATTTTCAGCCAGGCCTGCTTATTACCTGCTTTGATCTCCTATCACTGTGGGGATGGGAGAACCTGTAAGTGGCAAAAAAAAAAGTGCCTGTTCTTTTTACTTAGATGGTGGGAGAGGGTGTGACTGGGTCACTGGTGATGTGGTCATGTAACCACCCATCCATCACACTGACTGCATTTCTCGTTAAGAAGATGTTTCCTATCTTTTACCTGTACTATTGATTTCTTGGAAGTTGTTTCATAAGCGAAGGTGCACTTTAACAAGAAATAATTGTGATTGCATGAAACTAGAAAAAACACTTAAGTCAACCAAAGCCAGGATCAACTATATTATTGTTTTCCTGGCTATCTTGGCGCCATTATGGGCCACCGGGCACAGCATGGTACTGGGCCCTGCCAAGATAGGATATCATACCAGGCTCGGGCTTAACCACATCCGATCATTTATATAAAAGGCTCTTTGCCTTAACCGTTTGTGTGTCCTAAGAACATGTAAACCATTACATCAGCGGTGCTGATCCAGGGTATGTGTCCCGGATTCCTGGAACATACATACAAACACCTGGAGCTATAGTGCTTGCGTGGCCCCCAGGCAACCGCCCAATGGATAAGATGGCCATGTTTCTAGAAATTGTAAAAGTCCTGTTTGCACTTTTTTGGTTTGGGTTCCACAGGGCTTAATTGCGGGCCCGAAAATTACGCCCCGAAATTTAAACCCCCCATTGTGACCGGGGGGCGGGGGGAGGGGGGGCCCACCTCCCCGGGCCCCAATTAGACTTGCTTTAAACCCGGGGGCGCGTATACGCCGGGGTAATTACTGTAAATTATTTTCCCCCTGGGGCTTTTTCCCCGAGGGGGAAGGAAAACCCGGTAACCCATATTTCTTATGAAAATGTGGTTTACCGTAATGACGGGGGACGGATTCCACCGTAATTTGCGCACCCCGGGCGGCGAAATTTAGGGGACGGACATACGCCCCATTTTTTTAAGGGGGGGTTGTGAAAAAGGGCCCTTTTAAAAATTTGTTTTCAGGGTGTTTTGATTTTTGTATACAATAATTTATTATTTTTGGGTATTGATTTATTTCCGTTTTTGAGCTTTTTTTCCCTTTCCATTTGGGGAAATAACGGGTTTAGCTTGGTACCATAGGTCCAAGTGGACAGGTAATTAATTATTTTTGGGTTCTTTTAACCCTCCACCCTAAAATTCTGAAATTTTAAAAACTGTACATAAATTGGCTGAAATTATCTGGGGACCATTCCCCCTTTTATTATTACATTTTCCGGCCTTGGTGTTTAGTGCTGCCCAATACCTAAATTAATAATTAAAGGCCCCCCCCCCGGGGGTGGGAGTTTAGTAAGGGGTTTCCCCCAAAGGGTGTTCGGGACTTGATTTTTTTGACTTTATGAACTTTGTGACTTTTGAAGCCCATTGGGTCATATTTTTTTAAAACCCCCAAACCAAAATTTTGGCCCCCAAAATTTCTGAGCCTAAAAAGAAGTCATTTTAAAAAGGAAAGTTTTTTGGGATGGGGTTTTTCCCCAAAAGTTATCAAAACACCAATGAAGCAAAACACAATTACACAAAATTACACATGGTGCTGCACCAAAGGGGGCCCGAAAGAACAAAAAATTTATTTTGGAAATCTGGCGGGTTTGAATAAAAATTTAAAAAAATTTCCTCTAACATGGATCACCAGTTAGCAAAATATTTTTTTATGGGAAAATTTCCAGTTTAAGTTGTCTTGTGTTTGAGTTTATTGGCTGTGTTTTAGGGTTAGACTGGACCATGCAGGCCCAGTAATAGACCATCATTTAAGCCTCCCCTCAGTAGGAAGCAGACACCCCCAAAAGAATCAAAATTTAAACCAGCCCCCAAACAATGGGGGTTTTGGGGGGGTTTCCCAGGGTTCAGGAAAAACGCTCCTAAAGAAAAGGGACCTCAGTGATGTGCTTTTTTTTCCCCCCCAGTTTTTAAAAATTTTATTTTTTTCCCTTTAAACATTTTAATTACACCCAAAGCTAAAAAAGGAAAAAGGGCCCACAAGGGAAAATAAAACAAAGCCGGGCAATGCAAATGCCGGGAAAACGTTTTGAGTAACATATGCTAAAAAAAAGCATAAAAAAAAAAATTCATAACAAAGCCCAATTTTATGTCCAAAGGGTAAGGTGTTTTTAACCAGGTTACGGGGGCAAAAATGGAAACCCCCACAAAACACCGGAAAAAAAATTATGAAAACATTTTGGCAAGAGGTTTACCCGTTAGGGTAAAAATGGGGCAGGGGTGAAAAAAACCCAAAAGTCCCCCTTTCCCCTCTACAAGGGAAAAAGGTCAAAAAGTTAAAAAATTCAAAAAGGAACAGTAGGCCCCCATTGAGAACTGAACCGGGCCCACCCGGGGGCCTGCCAACCCGGCGAAAATATGGGGAACAAAAGGTTTGAGGGGCAGGTGTAAAAACCAACATTGGTTCCCAGTAAACCAAAAGAAACATTAAATGGTACAAATAGGGAGTCCCTTTTTAGCCGATATTGTTTTGGTTTGGCGATAGTAGAAAAAGGGCAGAACCTGAGAAATTTTATAATGATTTTAAAACCACATTAACCCCAAAACGGGGGTTTGGGAAGAAGGGAAAAAACCCGGGGTTATAAAAAAAAGGGGGGAGAGAGGGGAAAAAAAAAGGGGTGTGGGTTTGGGGGGAAAGGGGGGAGGAGTAGAAGGGGGTAAAAGCGGTTTTCCAAAGGGAAACTTGAATGTGATGTCCCTTTTAAAAAAGGAGTGATGCAGATCTGTATGTAAGAGCCATCCCCCATGGGGCCACTTCCCAAACTCAAAGGGGCCTTTCACCCGGCTTTTTGGGGGCCGCGGATTTGGCGCCGTACGCGCGCCGGATTTGCGCTGATAGGGCCCAATCCTTCGCAGAAATTTCCGGTAAGGCCACCGTTCTCATAGGGGAACATTGGACCCCCCCGTCCCCCTCCCCGCCGGCAAATTCCCCCGGGGCGGGGAAAAACTAAATTTCCCACTTTTATCCAGGCGCAATACGCGCCGTGGAAAATGAAAGTCTAGGGGGGCCGGGGGGCCCCGCGCCCCCCCCCCTTATTCAAGCCGGGAAATTTCAAAAGGGATTTTGGCTCGCAATTACGGCTTGAATAAGCCGTCTGAACACGGGCTAATTGTTTTGGAGGTCTAGTGAGTGTGATTCTTTTGGGGGTCCCTGCTTTTTTTGGTGAAGGATATTTGTTTTTCTTGGTGAGTAGACATCCACCATTTACTGTGATATAGTACTGTATGTACCGGTAGACAGAGGGACAAGAAATAAAGAATCCCCTGAAAATAAACCCTAACCCATCTTTCAGAGCAGATAACAATATAAGACCCTATCTTATTTTCGGAGAAACTAGATAAGAACTAGATAAGAAAAAACAAGTACTATTTTACTACTTGAAATGAATGGGTTTCCATCCCCCTTTTTCCCGGGTAGCTTAGTCCTCTTTTTAACCCCTTTTAAAAAGCCCAAAAAACAAAAATTTTTGGGGATTATTGTATTTAAACCCTTTTTTTTTATTGATCATAAAGAGTCCCCCCGTGTTCATCGATCCCCTTATACCAAAAAATTGCCCACCAAAACAGAAGGGGCCAGGAAAAAAAAAAAATCTAGCTATAACCGGTTTCACCGACTGGAACATCTGACACCCGTACCTAGAATCCGGGGGGATTTGATTTTAAATTTTAATGATTTAAATCACGATTTTTAAATCAGATTTAAAAACACTAGTCCCAAAAAAGGGGTTTATTTTAAAAAAAATGATTTAAATCAAAAATTTCTACCTAAACTAGTTCTTGCTATTTTAAAAATCAATGATGAAGTTTTTTAGAAATTACTTTTTATATTACTTTTTTTTTTCCCCATTTTTAAAGGGGGTTAATTTATTCAATTTTGGGGGACCACTGGTTTGTTGTACTTGGGAAAGGAAAAAAAAAAAAAATCCCGACCTTTAAAAACAATTTAAATGATTTTAAATTTAAAATGAAACAATAACAAAAATTACAGCATAAATTTTTGCTTAAAAAAACATCCAAAGTTTTTTAACTAATTTGGGTAAACAAAAAATATAAAATTTTTTAAAAAAACTTGGGGTGTACCCAGCCCCAAAAAAAACCCTTTAAAAAACCGTCCCTGCTGGGCCCTGTAGCTAAATTGTCGTTTATCTTTCCCATCTTTTCTTTTTTTTCCTATTCATAATTTGGGGGAAAAAAAACAAGCTTTCCGCTTTATTGGGGGCCCCCAACCCATTTTCAAATTTTAAAAAAAGAGTCCAAAAAGGAAGAGAAAATTCTTTCAACCCCCTGCAGAAGAAGTTTCTGCTGTTTAAAAATGAAAACATTACTTGAACAGTCTCTTTAAAACTAAGCGTCTTAAATGATTTCCCCCCAGTTAACCTTGGGGTTTTTGACCTTTTCCTTTAAAAATATTTTTCCCCCGCAAAAATATATTTCTTGAATGGGTTTCCCCCTTTTTCTTGGAAAGTTTTAAAGATGGATGTTCTGGATACCATGTCATAGCCCAACTCCTCTTCCTCAGCACTTAGGGTTTTTGACCCCGATAAAGGTAATTTACAATTTTTTCCAAAAAAAAGCTGGGCAGGGCCCGCCCCTTCCCCTTTTTTTACTGCTTGTAATTTAATTCTGTCCATGTGTAATTCTGGTTTTTTAAATGTTCACCCCAGTTTCCCTTTCCAAAAAATTTTAAAAGCATCCCCAATTAAAAAAAAAGCTATTTTTTGTATTTTGTTTAAAGCTTGAGAGATTTGGGTTTCCAAAGGAAAACCTTTTAGCCCTTGTTCAAAATTTCCCCCTTTAAACCCCCAAAGTTTTAGGCTTTTGGCCTGACAGGCCCCTCTATTTTTTCCGATTTTCTTTACAAAAGTTTTTAAAAAGGCCATTTTTTTATATACTGCTCAAAAAAGTCCCCCACAGTTTTCCCTCTAAATTTGTGGGACGTTTTTGCTTGGTTCCACCCCTCCCTTTTTTAAAAGCTGCTGCAAACAAAAAGATTATTACGGAAGGAATTTTAGCAAATTTTAACAACTTTTTCCTTTTTTTCTGGGGAAAACTTGTCTTTGGGGTAAGAGGTGCAGAAAAAGAGCCCCTGCAACCAAGTTTTTTAGCAGCTTTTTATTTCCCTCCCCGCTCTTCTAAAAACCTTCTCTTTTTTGGTACTTTGGCCCAATTTTCAGTGCCAAACTCGTTTCTAGAATTTTAATTTTTTTTTTCCCCCATTTTTATAGCTTTTACTGCCACTTTTTTGTAAGTATTCTGCTTTTGTGTGCATTTCCTGACTATTTTAGTTTTTTGTTCAAGGAAGACTTTTCCCTTTTTCTGTTGTTTTAACCCAAACACAAAACAAAAAGGATTATTTGGACATTAAACCCCCCCATCAATATTATTAAAAAAATTTTTTCCCTCCAGAGCTGTTGCACATTTCTCCCTTTCTCTGTCATACACTTGTCCCCAGGTTTCCCGCAACATCAGCTTGCTGGTTTTGGGCTGTATCCTGGTCTCATGAAATGAACCCCTATTAATTTAAATGGGGGTTTTTCAGTCCCGACGGAAAAAAAGAGTTCGTTTCCCTAAATAAACTGGGGAATTTTTTTTATCAATCAACTCTTTTTTTTAATCTGCAAAATTCTTAATCAACCCAAAAACCCACATGGTGGTTCCAGGGGGGTAAAGGTTTTTTTTCCTTTTGGGGGATGGTGATATGTGGCTGTGGGTGTCTTTATGATGCGGGTGCTAATTTAAGCACTATCCGGATGGATAACTCTGAAAATGTTAAAAACAGGATATGGTTTATCTTGGAGGGGATGTTTTTCCAAAATCCATAATTCCCCCCCAAAAAAACAAAAAATCAATGCTTTTTTTTATTGTTTTTACCCAAATTTATGCTTATTTTTCCCCAACACCATCCCCCCGGGCCCCCAAAAGGGAAAATTTTTTTTTTTTCTTATCATAAAGTTCCCAAAAGACAGTCAAAATCAGTAATTAAAAGAAATAAATTTTTTTTCAACATGACAGTTCAGTCTTTAGGGAAAAAGGGTTCAATAAAAAATGGTTTACCAAATGAAGATCCTGCCTGTTCAGAAGTGTTTCCCCTTTTGGGCATCTTCAACACCGCACTTTTTCCCCTGATGTTCCCCATTGCCCACCCGGCCTTGCATCCTTTTTTGCACCCTTTGCTTTTTTCACGCATTTCCTGCCCTTTACCCAAAAGGGGAAGAAACCTTTATTAAAATATTCCCCAAAAAGGGTCTTTTTACGGGCCCGCTGCCATTATAAGGAAGAATGTTAAAAAACCCCAGATTGTACACACAAACAATCCCAAAAAGTCTGTCTGTGGGTATGCGCAGTTTTTGGCTCAAAGTTTCACTTTTATTTTTTTCTGCTTGCCCTTCCCCCCTCCTTTAAAACTTAGATTTACATTCTTCTTGTGTTGTGGGGAGATCTATTCCCTCCAAACCAAACAGAAACATTTTTGTCCAAATTCTTTGGGCTTGGCCGAAGGGGGTTTTATTCTGTATTTTAGGTTTTTAGAACAAAAGGTTTAAAGGGCTTTTTCTAAATCTGTTATGTTTTAACATTTTTTTCTGTGAAAAGAGGCTGGGGGCCTCGCGCGGGGTCAAATTCATTTTGGGGAACCCGCGTTTAAATAAAGCGAGCCCTCTGTGATAATAAAAGGGGGAAACTGCCCACAAAACCCACAGAACCCTGGAAGAAACAAAGGCATTGTGAATTTTTACACATATAAGCCTTTTTTCTACTGGGGTTAAAAACCCCGCTTTATTCAGTTTTAAAGAACCTTTGGAGGGAAAATATTTCCTCAAAAAGCAGTTTATTGAAAAAAATCCGTTTTAAATAAAAAAAATCGATTAAATAAAAAACCATTTTAAAAAAAAAAACATTGATTTTTATCCCCCGCATAAAATTTCCTAGGGACAAACAAAAACCCCTATATCTGTATAACAGTCCTTCTAAGGAAAAAATCTTGTTATGAATATTAATCTAGATTGTCCCCCCTTGGGGGCAAAACAAAAATCCCCATAGAAATTTTTAGGGGGAAATTTTGGGATTTGTCCAGTTTTTCTAGAGAACCGATCTTCCCCAGTTGAATAGAATTTTTTTTATGGCTAGAAGATGTTCTTGTAGCATATGTTCTATCACTGGGCTATGTTTCCATGACCTAAAAGGAGGCTGACCATGTATTTTCAAGCTCACTAAAAAGGTCCTGCTTGGTCATTTACCCCCCTTGGCCCGGGGGGCACTTTTTTCCCTTTTCTCACTGTAACTATACTAATGTTTTTTTTATGTTTTTTTTTTTTTTTACCATGTATTAAAACTTTTTTTCATGTAATTTTTTAATTTAATTTTTTTTTTTTAAACCGCATAAGTGGCGTCGAAATTTTATTTTTTTTTTGTAATTTGTCACTTTTCCATCACAGACGTCTATTTACTGGTGATATAAAGTTTTAAAGTCATCGGGGTTGGGACTAAAAATTTCGGTTTGTGCTATGTTTTTTTTTATTTTTTAGAATTGTATTTTTATTTAAAATTATTTTCAAAAATTTGCAATACCAAAACAGAACATTGTCTATTATCAATAGTCATCCATTGAAATAGAAGGGACATAAACCTTGGGAGGGACAGGGAAGATTAGTGGAACAAAATTATATTAAGGAGGATGTAGAATCCAAAACATATCCCAGGTGAATCATATTTTATTAAAGGATTCCAGTCTCTCATGAAGGGAGGCCGTCATATGTTCCGTTTTGCGTTCCTCTCTGACCCTCTAATACAGATCAGATAAGCCTGGTGGGAAAAATTGCCCCAACATTTCCCAAAAACAACATTTGGCAGCTGAAGGGATATGAGATAGAGTTGAAATTTTGTCTTGGTTATTTTTTATATTTTATGGTGTTTTTTTTTTTTTTCTTTTTTTTTTTTTTTTTTTACTTAGTTTTACTAAGTGGCCCCCCAAAAGTCAGAGAACCTTTTGGGGAGGTTTTAATTACTGCAGTGCCCTGAGGGAAAAGGGGAACAGTCTTTTTTGCCAGTCCCGTGTTATGGGTGCTCTTGATCGCTGATACATTCGGTTTGGAAGTTTCTTCCATGGAAAGTTTTTCCCCCTCCACTTTGGGGCTGTACAATTGTAATTTGGTTTTACTCAAATTAGTTGATGTAAAAATGAATACACCCCACATCAAAAAACTGCTACATCTAGTATTTTAGAAGATTTCCATGATTTTTAAGGACAACACCAAGTGCGATATTTCCCAACACGCCAATGCCTGTTTTTTGGTCTATTTTGTGCCAAAACCACTTTTGACGCCATATTCTTGATATAAATAAGCTGTCGTACACCAAAACTAGGTGCATTATATGCCGAGCACGACACATTGTAATGCACCTAAGTATGGTGCGCTGTGCACCTCCGTCGCGCAGTGCGCCAGGATAGGCGCATTACATACACTACCAATGATATGCTATGTGCCGCGATTTGCGCAATGCGCCTTTTTAGGCATGTTAAGTTTTCTATGCAAGGTATATCAGATGCCAGATTTTTGAGAGTATTGGACTTTCTGCCGCACTCTATCTGATTTAATGTGCCTAAACTGGCGTGGAAACGACACTTTTCTGACATGTCGGCCAAAGTCTTTTTAGGCATGGAATGAACAAGTTGGCGACAAACTGCAACAGCTATCTCTTCACATTCTTCAAGAATGACCCTTTTTTAGAGCCTGGATGCTGGATGTAGAGAGATGCTCAACTTGCCTCTTCAGCATTTCCCAAAGGTTTTCGATTGGGTTCAGATCAGGAGACCTAATTGACCACTGATTCTTCACTTTTACGCTATTCTTCAGAAATGCAACATTGGCCTTAGATGTATGTTCTAGATCATTGTCATGTTGGAAAAGTGCACAGCAACCAAGGTCTAAGGCTCGATGGTACCCTCTTCTCTTTCAACATAGAGCAGTACGTCTGTGAGTTCACGAGATCCTCAATGAAATGTAGTTCCATGCCAACAGCAGCACTCATACTGCCACCACTCCATTCTAAATAAAGACCCTATTCTGCTGATTAGTGGGAGGTCCCTAGTGATCATACACTCTGCGCTATTCACCATAGGCTCCTGGAGGGTACCCTCCACATGCATGGTTTTGCAACCGGCTTCAGGTTAGCTTGCAGTTTACAATATGCGGTTCTTTTTTGGTAAACTGTCCTTGTATGGGTCAACATACAGTCCGTTACATAGTACTCAAGTCCGGGTTCCCATTATACTAATGGTGCCTGTGACCAGTGCTTCCAAAAATGATGACTGACAAACACTATCTTTCTTTCCTTTTTTTTTTTTTTTTTTTTTTTTTTTCTTTCTTTTCATTGTTCCGCTCCCTCTCTCCTACTAAGGTGCATTCCACTGCCTCCAAAGACCTGACCAAAACTAAGTTTTGGATGCTGAATTCTCAACGAGGATTAGATCAGGTTTTCCAATTCTGTTTTTTCTTTCTGAAAATAAATAGCTAGGGCAAAACGTGCCAAAAAACATGCACGGTTTTGAAGCTCTCCATTGATTCCTATTGGGATTTTCAGCATTGAAAACGCTCCAAACATTGATATGACACTTCAGCACACAAAACAGTATCCAACCTTGTGTGTGACATAAAATGTGTGAGTGCCGTGAAGACTTTATTCCTTTCATATATGTGCTATGTTAAGAGAGTTTATTAAGTCACTGAGCACCACGAACGTGAAGTTTAATATATTGGCAGTGCTCAAATGCATCTTTAGGATCCATTGATCATACAACAGTGCATTTCAGTGTTGTGCCGAAGTTCTCTTTCCTTCATTTGTTGGATTGACATATAATGCTGTTTTCCATAGGAATCATTGAAAATGAACGTGGGCGTTTTAGGAGGCTTTTTTACGCTGTTTGGGGCAAGAAAATGTTCCGAAAACTGCGTCAAAATCAGCCATGTGAACTTACCCTAAAGCTTCCTTCATGCAAATTTTTTTTTTCATTTGGATTTTTACAAATTAATCTGTTTCAGGTCCATATTCCACACGTTTTTTCAATTACATTTTTTTTTATAACAAATCATGTGATTTCTGTGCTTATTACTAGCAATGTGAAAAATGCCACAAAATAGGCTGGGTGTAATAGTAGAAGATTGAAATCCCTTCATGCTGCAGTACATTAGAATTGCATAGTATAGTCCACGCTACTGCATGTTCCGCAACTAAATGTTAATGTAAAATACCCTTCAAATATAAAATATTTTTTTTTATTTTCTAATTTGCCATAAAAAAAAAAACAAACAAACACTGAAAGTTTAAACCTATTTGGTATCACCAAATCCATAAAAGTCCAATCTAGCACAACATCATGTTATTTTATTCATCACACCTACTGGAAAGAAATGGAGTTAAAAAAAAAAAAAAAAAATCACATACAGTCCGAATTTAACAGTAAGACTAGACCACGACCTGCAAAAAAAACAAATCACATGGGTAAAAAAAAATAGTTTTTGGTCGTAATAAAAAAAAAAAATTGGCTTTGCATCATTTTCTATTTTTTTTAATTTTTTTTTAAATTAATTTTAAAAGTGTTAAAACTACATAAATTTGGTTTTGACAGTTTTGCACTGACCTAAAGAATACAGAAATGGTGTCATGTATACTAAACTGTAACATTTTATAAAAAAGAAACCATTAACAAACTTGTGGCTGCAGTTTTGGTTTATAAAAAAGGAAAACATTTTGCGTTTTCCAGCATAATGTAATGTCTCAACCACCCTTATTAGGCTTTCTTCCTGAAGACTCTGTGCTTTACATGTGAGCTCTGTTCTTTACTATCTTTTTCCCATGCATTAATCCAAGAAATCTGATAATTGTGCACCCAGCCGGTCCCATTGAAGTACTAGAGATGGTCTGTCTGTGTGGCTTAGTAAATGTTCTATGTCATTTTTACACATTAATGTACTTTCCATTGCACATTATCTGTGCAGAAGCACAAACAACTTGCCAGAAGAGGTTGGCGTCTTTAAATATAGCACATATTGTAGGAGGAAGGAAATTCATGATTTTTTTATTTTTTTTTTTCATAGTTTTATGGAAATAATGACTCTCCTTTACAAAAAACAATGATCAAAGAATTAATTACCTGAGCTACAATTGTAATGACTACTGTATACAACAGATGACATGTATGATATATCGAGATGACAGACATGTCTTATTATATAGGTAGTGTTTTTCACAGTAGACTGATTTTCTGTGAGATAGTATACAGGGTTAATTGTTAATGGTTGTGTATATGAACAATAATGGACATGACCATCCAGCCCTTTTCCTATGTAAGGAAGAGGAATGACCACTTGCTTCAGTAAACAGTAAGGGTGCTTTCACACAGCGCAGTTTTAGGGTATGTTCACACGATGTATGCGCCGCAGTACATCGTGTGTCTCGGGAGCTCGCCCTGATCAGCGCGCACTCCTGCGGGGGTGGGGAGAGCGGCAGCAGCCCGCTGGCCCCATAGGCAGGCATTACTTGTCACTTATCATTGACATGTCACTTATCGTATTGTATGCGCAGGGAGAGGAGGCGTAATCCATAGTTCTATATGAGAACTATGGATTACTGTAATTTGGGCATGCATCTCGCCCGTATTAGAGCGCAAATACGCCGTGAAATGTGTGCCGAAATTACGCCTTATGAACATACTCTTAACTGCGCTCCAATTAAACTGCCTGTATTACCAGGCAGAACGTTTCTGAGGCTATTTTCACACGGCGTAATTGCAGTGCGTACAGTACGCGGCGCAATACGGCGAGTGATTTGGGAGTCGCGCGCACTCCTGAAGCACGGGGGGGCCTGGCAGCCTCTCTATGAGAGCTATGGATTACCCTAATTGCGGCGAGCAAATATGCGGCAAAATGCGCAACGAATTTTCCATTTTCAGAAAACGCTAAAGCTTCTCAGTCAATCTAAGTGGGAGGGGGAATAACTGCTAAAACCTTTCTCCATTGACATGTCGATCCCGGTGCACCTGCCGAAGTCCCGATCTGCAGTTACTGCAGCCAGTCAGTCCTCAGCAGTCATGTGTCAATCTTCTAGGAAAAGGCTGTGGAGTCCTAAGACTATCTTGTGCATTATCCTTAGAATAGGCTTCTTTATAGGACAACAGCCATGCAGATCAATTATATGCCGTGTGCGGAAGCACACGAACCTCGATTTTGAAAAGACAATCTCTGGATATGACACTGAAGAAAAAGGATTCTACCTTTGAAACGTCGCGCAGCAGGTGCACCGAACATAACGGCGCGTCTCCTCTGAAATCTTCCATCCAGGGACTGAGTTATGAACTTTATCCTGCACTAGGATGAGCGTGCTTTGGTAAACAAGGATACATGAAAATACGGTAAGCCTGTTATGGCTCTGTAAAGTTTTTACAAGTTTGATATAAATAAAGAGAATTTTTTTAACCTATTCATTGCCAATAGTTGTTTGTTTTACCAATAAAACGGCAAGTCATCCCGCAAAAAAACAAGCCCCTACACAGCTCCGTACACAGAAAAATAAAAAAGTTATGGCGATGCAAAAACATGTTTTTTCCTTTTTGAATAAAAATGTTTTTATTGTGTAAAAGCAGTAAAACATACAAAAATACAAATGGGGTATCACTGTGATCGTATCAACCTGCTGAGTACAGCTAACATGTCATTTACACCGCACGATGGCGGCTGTATTTTGTTCAAAACGCCTCACAAAAACCTTAATAAAAAGTGATCAGTGTCATATGCACCCCATAATGGTACCAATAGAAATTGTCAACTCATCCTGCAAAAAACAAGCCCATAATCTGCTCCATATGCAGAAAAATAAGTTATGGCTGTCAGAATAGGACAACATAAAAACACAATTTTTTATAGACCCATTTCTATTGTGTAAAAGTAATAAACTATATAAATTTATATTATTGCAATTGTTTTGACCAGCATATTAAAGTTGTCCAGTCATTTACACTGCACGGCTAACACTGTAAAAATAAAGCCCAAAAAACAATGGCAGAAGTGCGATTTTTCCCACCATTTTCATGGCCGAATGCTAAAAAAAAAAAAAAAAAAGTTATGGAACACCAGTGCGCCCAAAATGCACAATACACTCCTAAATGAGATCCATGAGGGGTGTTGAATCCAAAATGTGGGCTTTGCAAATGCAACATGACACCCACCAAAATCTGCATTCCAAAAGCCACATAAGGCACCCTCCCTTGTACGCCCTGCCATTTGCCCAAACAGCAGTTTACACCCATACACAGGGTATTGCCGAACTTTGAAGAAATTGTGTAACAAAATTTCAGGGGCTTTTTTTTTCCCAGGATTGTTTGTAAAAAAAAAAAAAAAAAAAAAACAACAAAAAAAAAAAAATTTTCACCGAAAATTGCAAATTTTTTGAAAAACAAATTTCTTAATTTTAACACCCTTACCAAAAAAACTTTGTTAAACACCTGTGGGGTCGATATACTCCCTGCGCCCCTGGATAAATTCCTTAAGGGGTGTAGTTTCCAATATAGAGTCCTTTTAGGGGAGTTTAAGTTTTAGCACCTTAGGGTGTCCGTAATCCTGAAATGACGCCTTAAAAATAATCATAATGATAATGAGACCCAAGAGTCCAGTAGGTGCTCCTCCTACTCTGAGGATTGTGGTTGAGCCAAATAGTGCACGATGGCCACATATGGGATATCTCTGAAAACATTAGATTCTGGGGATGCATATTAAGTTGCATTTCATGGGTCTTTTCTAACCGTGGTTCTTGTGGATATAATGGATACAAATTGAACAACTGCAAAAAAAGTGAAATTTTGATATTTCAACTCCACTTTGCTTAAGTCTGTGAAACGGGGGGGGGCCTAAAGGGTTTATTAAAAAGTCCTGGAATGTGCTTTGAGTTCCTTAAGGGGTGTAGCGCTGTGTAGTTTGAAAATGGTAAATTTTTCACACTTTTTCCCACGATACTTTGATATTTTTTAACATAAAAAAAACAAGGACTTTATGAAACCAAAATTTCTTACTATCTTAAAGATGAATGTGTTCACGAGGAAATCAGTATTGAATCACTTGAACTTGGTAATGTTTATAAAGTTTATTTTCACATAAAGTGGATCACATGTAATATTTCAAATTGGGCTTCTGTCAGAGCTAAACTGCTCAGTGGTAAGGGGTTAAACTGCTGTGTGATCTTCGCTAATGTGCTGCAGCTCAGTTTCAGGGTGTTGACAATCTTATAGCCTGGGCCATGTAGAGCAACAATTCTGGTTTTCAGATCCTCAGGCAGTTCTTTGATATGAGGTGCCATGTTGAACTTCCAGTGACCAGTATTGGAGAGTTAGAGAGCGATGAGCACCAAATTTAACACAACTGCTCCCCATTCACATGAGACTTTGTAAAACTAACGAGTCACTTGACACCGTGGAGCTCCCCCTTAGACATTTTAATGGTTTCTGAGAATGGAAGCCTATGATGCAAATGCCACATATCCGAGACATCCAGTAAAATTTAATGGGTTTGTGTGTAGATATATATTTCTCTCTATCTGTCTATATATAAGGACGTTCAATAAATTTTGGATTAATATAAAGTAGTAAACTCATGAAATGTATTATTTCGATTATTTTGTATAATCACCCTTAAAGGGGTTGTCTCACTACATTGATTCATGGTACACAAGATCCCTGTTTTCTTCACTTTGAATTCAGGGGCGTGTTTAATGGCTTTAATAGGCTGCAGTTAGATGCCAGGTCTGTAGCTTTAGGTAACCAGTGTGGCCAGCCATAACAGGGAGATCAAACATGGTATGTAGACTATAGGACGAGAGGAGGATGAGGCAGCACATATAAGAGGGGAAATCTCTGAATAGGTAGGGCACTGTTAATGGACATATATTGAAAAGTGACTTGTTTCTGCAAGATCTTTAACATAAAAAGCAATCCTTGTAGTGAGACAACCTCTTTCCATGAAAAATGGGCAATTGTCATTTTCAGGTCGTCATCATTAGGAAATTGCCTCCCACCAAGGTATTTGTTTACATTAGGGAACAGGTAGCAATAATTAGGGGGCCGAAGTCCAGACTATGGGATGGATGATTGTGGTTTCTAAGAAATTAGTCTCGCAGACTAACTTTAGTCATTTGCACTGTGTGCTCATGCACTTGGTATGGAGTAGCAGTTCCCCTTTAACCAATTTTCCTCACCTCTCCCTTTAATGGTATAATTTAATTGATTTAACCCCTTAAGCCAAACTCCTGAAAAGTACTTAATGACCAGCACTTTTTTTTTTTTAGTTTTTGCCTCCTGGCGTTTCGACCATTGTACCTTTTTTATTTTTTCAATGATGCAGTTGTATGTGGCCTCCTTTTATTCGGGACAAGTTGTACTTTTTGGGACAGTAGTTTAAGTTTACTTATACATTGTTGCAGAAACTTGTTTTAAATTTTTTGCAAATTTTTGTTTAATTTTGAATATTTTTTTTTTACACCATTCACACTTAACCTGTAGAATTAATATTCCAAGTTATTACGGGTGTGTGGATACCTAATATGTGCTGACTGTGCAGCCCTTCCAGGCTCTATCTGGTCATTGGGAATCCCGATCACCGGACAGAGCAGGGGAAAGCACTTTGATTATGTTGCGGTCACGAACCGTGGCAATCAAAGGGTTAAGCGCTGGGGAGCGGAGCAAGCTCCCTGGCTCTTGAGACGGCATGAGAGGGACACGGGCTCCGAAGTACCAGCCCTGTTCTCAGAGCTGTGCTGCTTGATCCCCGATGTGGTGGTTTTTTTTTTTTTTCTGACCAGCGACGTCAAGAGATGTCGCTGCAGACTAACTACGTGCACCACCCGACATCAAAAGTTGTCAGGTGGTCGTTGAGGGGTTAAAGGCGCAGTATACACTACTCATAAAAAGTAAGGGATATTTTGCTTTTGGTTGAATTTCAGGATGAACAGAAAATTTCTTGAATTTTTTTAATTAACTAAATGAGACTATTCACTTTAGAATGCACATGTTCAACGTTTCAGTACTTTTTGCACAACTTGCTGATCTCTAACGAGGAACTCAATTACAAAATTCACAACAGGCGTTTGATCCCTGAATCGCCCAATAAATTTAGGGAATCGATTTGGATTTAAACAGTCATCTTTAACATGATTTTTTAATTTTGACACCTATGCATCTTTGTTGCAACCTGCTGACACTCTGTGACACTAAGCTCGATGGCCACGTTCATCTGAGAGGATTCTGCCTGATGCCTTGCAATAGCGAGATACTGTTGTCTTGGCTTTATTATGTCAAAATGTGAAGAGCATAATGAGGAGGACTGTTTAAATCCCCATTCAAATTGATCCCCTAAATTTTTCAGGGATCAAAAACGTGTATATGTTGTGAATTTGCCATGAAGCATTCATGTTCGAGATCAGAATGGTGCTGTTAAAAGTTGCCAACAGGCTGATCTGTACTCTTGAGCCTTGAGAAAAGGGGCGTTGTGTTTGTGTTTTAAAAAAAAATAAAAAAAAATAACTCCTAGTGGGCCGATGTTGGGTCATCGATTCCACCATCCATGGCAAGCTTCCTGATATTCAAGGTCTCTGTAGTTGAGTAAACTTTGTTTGGCTCTAATCCCACAGTGGCATAAATGTATTGTGCACAAGCTCTACAGGGTTTTGTTTTCTCCCTCTTATCTGCTCAGGAGAGATAGATGAGCTCCAAACAGGCAGAGTTCTTTCATTTGTTCAGGAACTGCTGCGGGGGGAGGGGAGGGAGCATTTGCATGTTTACTCAGATAATGACATTACAACCAGTGGATTCTCTATACAGTAGACATAGGATCTTTTCTCCCCAGTGCATTCAAAGCTCATTCATGTTCCCTGCCATCAGATAAGAAGTGCAAACACTGCAAGCGCGGACAGATCAGCTCCTGGTCGTATCTAATGTAAACAGTCAGGAAACTAAGGGCATCTTAGGCTGTAGCTCTCACAGGCTACACTTTTTTTTAATTACATACATTTAGAAAAGTGATTTAATACCCATTTTGGAGGATCCTGCTTTAACATTAGAGCGTGGCAAAACCCCTTTGAACATTGAACAGTTGGACATGTGCATTTTAAAGTTAAGAAATAATCTCCGTTAATTTAAAAATAAATTTTCTGTTCATCCAAAAACTTCAACAAAAAGCCAGATATCCCTAACTTTTTGTGAGTAGTATATATTGTCTTGCTGAAATGTTCCTTTTTATTCAATTTAGTGAAATACCTCCAAAGTCCCCGAAAAATTGCCATCTGCCTTCCAGCTAATAAAGTGACGCTAAACTTCTTCAGAAGGGTTGTTTAATTTTTTTTACCTACTGCATCGACTCTTGTTTGCTTTCTGGACCATAATGATTTGTATAAGTTTCATCTCCAATCACAATTCGATAATAGACAGAACTTGTTTTTGAGGGGCTGCGAAAATCCGAGGTATCCTTCTTGCACTGACTTTTCACAAATTAAGTCAATGATCAAGGACGTGGTGTATGGTACCAACAGATAGGGGAGTCATTTTCTGCTAATATTCACACTCGAATTTGGGCGTTTTCCACAATTTTACCTGTAGCTGTTTTTACCCACCTTCACGACCCTGGCCAGTATCCTACGTCCAGATGGTTTGGCGGGTTCACTCGCAATGGTAGTTTGGTTACGTCCTGAGGATCATAGCGCGATAACTTTAATAGCAGAGTTTCGCGACGGATGGCGAGGGGTGTCAGCTGTATATTATACAGATGACATCCACGCACCATCGGATACCGACCCGGATCGCTCCGGGGGGGCGGGGGCGGATAACCCGGAATGTATCCGCGCCATCGGGTCGCAATAATTAAGAAGACGCAGGAGGAGGATCGCTCATCACTGCGTACCTGTCGGCGCGAGCAGCGCTAGGATCGGGAGATTCCGCTGATGATACTGCATCCTCACCAGACACCACGGAAGGAAGGAGAATCGCCTTCCGGGTTGTCTAGGAGTCAAGACGCCACGCCGTGCCCCTGTGGGCATGACCGGCTCGTGACTGACCAGTTGTCATAGGAACCAGTCATAGCAACAGCTATGTACTGATTCCTATGTATGAGAGATCTAAAGATCTCTCATTCAAATCCCCTAGGGGGGAAAAGTAAACAAAAATATAGTGAAAAAGTGAAAAAAAGTAAAAAAACAAGTGAAAAACATGTAAATACATAAACACAAAAAGAAAGTAAAAACAACGTAACAACGACCTTTTCCACTTTAACAAAGGGGGGGCCCCCCCCCATTCGACCTAAATATGAATCAGAAAATAAATCATAGTACCCATATTTGGTTATCGCGCAAAAAGTTGTCGTAACGATGCCCCTAAAAATCTGTCATGTTAATTAACCCGTATGGTGAACGCCGTAAAAAAAAAAACCAAAAACAACCAATAAAGTATTAAGATTATTGTTCATCTCCGCATGACACATAAAAATGGAATAAAAAGCGATCAAAAACTCTTATAAAAGCCAGAGTTGTACAAATAATACGTCAGTTCTTCCCGAAAAAAAAAGTCCTCATACAGCTCTGTATACGGGAAAAAATAGAAAATGTAGAAGCTCTCAGAGATAGCGGATGAGAATAAATATTGTTTTTCACATAATAACACTTTTTCTTTTTTTATAAAGTGCTTTCTGCTTAAAAAAAAAAACTTTATAAATTAGGGGTATCGCCATTAATCGTAGCGACCAAAGTGTAAAGCTAATGTATCACGGATACTGCATGGGAGGCTTTAAATATAAAAATAAAAATAACACTACTAGGGATCTGCAGTTATTTTCTTCACCCCTGGCCTCAAAAAAAATGGTATTTAAAAGCGATCAAAGCCTTGACCCCCAAAAATGCTAAAATTAAAAAAACGTCAACTCATCTTGCAAAAAACAAGCCATACACAGACTCCAAGCACAGAAAGAAAATTTAAAAAAATTATTGGCTCTAGGACTTTGGGATGCAAAATACATATTTTCCCTGTTGAATAAAAGTGTTTTTATTGTATAAAAGCAGTTAAAACATAAAAAAAATATACTAATTGGATATCGGTGTAATGTTTTATATGACCTGCTGAGTAAAGCTACCATGTTTATATACCGTTACAGTTGAAGCTATAAAAATAAATAATAAAAAAACAAATACCAGATTGCTGTCTTTTGTTCAAAAACAATCTCACAAAAAAAAACCTTAATAAAAAGTGAAAAATAGCATCATATGCACCGCAGATGTACCCAATAAATACCTTAACTCATCAGACAAAAAACAAGCCCATTTACACAGCTCTCTGAAACAGCAAAATAAAATAGTTATGGCTGTCAGAATAGGACTAACATTAAAAACGCAATTTTTTAAGACTTTTTTCTACTGTGTAAAAAGTAATAAAAACCAGAAAACAAACTATATAAAAAACCTAATTTCATTGTAATCTGTACCGTACCCACTTAGTAAAGTTTTCACATCATTTACATGACGGCGAATGCTGTAAAATTGGAACACTCAAAAAACACATGACCGAACTGCCGTTTTGCCCCACCATTTTCACTTGCCCAAGGTTAAAAAAATAACTATGGAAACACTGTGCATCCTAACAAAACGCTCAGTACACCCTTGATGAAGTTCCCTGATGGGTGTTGAATCTAAATGGGGCGACTTCTGGAATGTTTGCATGTTCTGCTACTTTGGGGGCTTTGCATATGCAACATGGACCCAACCAAAAATATGCGTTCCAATAGACAAATAGCGCTCCCTCACTTATACGCACTGCCATGCAGCCACAAAACGATTGTTTAAACCCACATGTAGGGTATTGCAGAACTTGGAAGAATTGCTTACAAAGTTTTTAGGGTTCTTTTTTACCTGGATTCCTTGTATATATGAAACACTTTTTATGCTAAATGCAGACTTATTGAAATAAATTTTTTTTTTTATTTTTCACAGCCTTATGCTAAAAAAATTTGTGACATCTACTGGAGGGGTATATTGAGGGTGTCTATTATACTCAAGCACCCCTGGATATATTCATTAAGGGGTGTTGTTTCCACTATGCGGTCTATTTAGAGGTGTTTATTAGTTAGCACCTTAGGGAGTCCCCCACAAACCTGTAATGGCGCTAAATTATTTCGTATGAAAATGGTGAACCATGATCATAGTAGGCTGAAACAACGCGAGTGCTCACATCCTATTATGGGGGCTTATGAGTTGTGACAAATAATGCACTAGGGCCACTTATGGGATTATCTCTAAAATAAACGGCCACAGTCCTGGGGGAATTGATATTAAGTTGCATTTACCTAGTCACATTTACCGTATTCCAGTTGAATAATGGATAATATTGAAATCTGCAAAAAAAGTGAAATTTGAATATTTCACTACACTTTGATTTTAATTTATGTGAAAAATCTAAATGGTTTACAAAATTCCAAAATTGTGTTGTACATACGTTAAGGGGTCTAGTTTCTCAGATGTGTAACTTATGGGGGTATCTAACAATGCAGGCCCCTCAAAGCCAAAGTCAGACTTGAGTGGGTCCCTAAAAAAAATGTATATTGCAAATCTTTCTTGAACATGTTGAGAAATTACTACTAAATTCTAAGCCCTATAATGTCGTAAAAAAAAAAAAAAGACATTTAAAAATGATGCCAACTATAATTGGGACATATGGTGTGCTTAGTTATAAACTTTTTTTGTGGGGAATAATTTATCTGTCTTGCAAGCAGAAATTTTTGCAACTTTCAAAATTCGCAAATTTTTTCAAAATTTTCATGAAATTTGATAATTTTCACAAACAAAAAAGGATTGTTATGGATAAAAATTTCTTACTAACTAAGGCACAATGTGCTCAAGAGGAAAACAATCTCTGAATTCACATGGTAGTTAAAAAGTGTCAAAAAGTTATTCTCACTAAAGTGACATATGCAGATTTCAAAAATAGGGAGGCTGGGTAGGAAAGGTCAAAACAGGCTGGGTCCTTAAGGGGTTAAACTGATTTTCTGGGATGTGAGTCATGTTCTATCCATGGTTAATGAAGGATCAGCTTCTTGAATGCAATGGTCTCTTGGCTTGTTAAAGAAAAATGTTATTACTGCGACATGCTCAAGTTTTGTCAGTTTATTATGATCATTCATAATGGCTTGTGTTAAAATAAAAAATATTGTAACAACAATAATGGTCAAAACAAGATAACATTTTCCATTTAGAAACTCAAAGCTTCTCTACCTGTAATTATTATACAATTACCTGAAGGGTATGGAGAATTTGCCAGTTATGTGTGTTTTTATATTTAGAAGTATAAGTTTTTTTTTGATACACTGGTGATCTTGGAAGTTTTCCCCACCTACAAAGGAGAGGTCTGTTATTATATACAGTACACCGTTATCGTACAGTATACTTCAACTGTGTTAGAGAGAATCTAAAAAAAGTATAATTTTTAAAAAATTAATTTGCATTTTATTGTATGAAAGAAGTATTTGATTCAATAGAAAAACAGAAACTTAATGTTTGGTACCTAAGAGTGTGTTTTCAATTACAGGGGTCAGACTTTTCCTAAATTCTTCAAGTTTGCACACGCTGCAGCTGGGAATTGGGCACCATCATCTTTTAGATCTTCTCCAGGATTCTTTAAGGTTTCAGGTCTGTCACTGGGCTACTTTGAGTTTCAGCACCTCTTATTGATTTTCTATTGGGTTCAGGTCTGGAGGCTTGCTAGTCCACTCCAGGACCTTAAAATGCTTCTTACATACAGTAGCCACTCCTAACTTACCCTGTCTGTGTGCTTCGGATTATTGTCGTGCTGGAAGACCATTTTCAATGCGCTAATTGAGGGAAGGAGGTTGTTGGCCAAAATCTTGCAATTCATGGCTCCATCCATCCTCTCTTCAATACGGTGCATTCGACCCGTCACCTTTTGCAGAAAAGCACACTGAAATTTGATGTTTCCATCAGCGTGCTTCACGGGTAGAACTGTGTTCTTGGGGTTTTGCTCATCCTTCCGAATCCAAACATGGCGAGTGGAGTAGATATCAAAAGTTCTATTTTTGTCTCATCTTACCACATGACCTCTCCCAAGCCTCCTCTGGATCATCCAGATAGTCATTGGTGAACTTTAAATGGGCATGGACATGTTTGATGTGAGCAGAAGGACCTTGCATCAACAGTTGTTACCTTCTCACCAAGCTGCTTGCCTCTTGTCCTATAGCCCATCTTAGCCTTGTGCAGGTCTACAATTTTGCACCTAGTGTCCTTAGACAGCTCTTTCATCTTGGCCATGGTGGAGAGGTTGGAGTGTGGTTGGTTGTGTGGACAGGTGTCTTTTTATACAGGTAACAAGTTTCAACAGGTGAAACTAATCCAGGTAATGATGAGTGCAGATTAGGAGGGCTTCTTAAAGAAAAAGCAACAAGTCTGTGAGAGCCAGCATTCTTACTGCTTGGTAGGTGATCAAATACTTATTTCATGCAAATTAATTATTTAAAAATCATACATAATTTTTCTTTTAGATTCTGTCTCACAGTTGAATTGCACCTTTGATAAAAAAAAAAAAAGACCTCTAAATTTTTCTTAGGTGGGAAAACTTGCAAAACCACCAGTGTATCAAATACTTATTTTTTCAACTATCTATCTATGAAAACATTTTCTTTGTTCTAACATGTATAAAGAAACTTTTAGTTTTTCACTATTTTGGGAGTGCTGCAATTTTTCTGATATATGCATTGTGGACTTGTGACTTGGTTTGAGCATCGCTGGCACCCATCATATTTTATTTTTGAGTGCCCCTTTTTTCCGTGTATGTATATATAATATTATTCCCGTTTTCAATCAGTAGTGTTTAGCAAGTGGCCATCATTTTGGTTAATAGTCATTAGTTATCAAGTAAATCCAATTATTTAAAGTAGGTTTTTGTTGT
The DNA here is from genome assembly GCA_025379985.1 of Phyllomedusa bahiana. Classification (NCBI taxonomy): domain Eukaryota; kingdom Metazoa; phylum Chordata; class Amphibia; order Anura; family Hylidae; genus Phyllomedusa; species Phyllomedusa bahiana. The sequence continues at coordinate 13,177 of JAODAL010004542.1, read as the reverse complement.
TGTCTTGCCCTGTTCAAGTATTATATAGTGAAGTGATGAATGGAGTGCATATCGGAGAGGAATGCCTGAGCAGAATAACTAATTGTACTTCCTTGCTTATTGCTTCCGCTGTTCATTTCCCTTGAATAAATGACAGCCGCATTGTGAAAGGAAACGTGTGTCTCAGCAAGGCGTGTTCTGACCTTTCTCTCAATGGAAGAAACAACCTGCAGGGAACACACAACAACAGAGAATTTTCTTTTCGCACTGCCTGCTTGTGGGATTACATGTGACTCATTTAAGCCCTGTAGCGGATTGGTTGACATTCTGCCTGCTTTTAGTCAAGTAGGAAACTTTATTCCATAATAATACTTAAGATTCATCACGATTCATGGTTGGTTTTATATTTTTACTTCATGTGGGATGGTTTCTTTCAATTACATATTCTTACATAATGGAATCTAAAACTGGAAACAATAAGTGTGTTTTTTGTAGTAAAAAATATTACCCAGTGCAGAATAGGTTTTACTGCGAGTTCCTATCTTGCTGCACATTCAGTAGATGCTACAAAGCTTTTTACAGTGGAGTCATCTAATCAATTAAGCAATTTGAGATCTAGTGAATTAATAGATTGCTTTCTAATGGGTATTGATTACAGCCTACATTAATAATAGAATAGATTAAAATAGTTTTATAAATGAATCAATTAGAACATTTTTTATTTGCATAACATCAGATCAAACATTTTTGCTTTATTTATAAAAAATGTTTCATATTTGATAAAAAAGCTCAATGTTATATTAGTGGGAAAAATGCAAGGTCTCTTTTAAATGTCTATAAATATTGTTTAAGGCCCCATTCACGTCACATTTTTGGCCTCTCACCAGTATCTGTTGGAATACATTACCTTGAAAAAAGTATCCTGTCTTATACCATGAGGGAGCCAAAGGAATTGTATTCTCATTTGGACTATAGTTGTTCGTTTTTGTTGTTTTTTGGGTGGTAAACACTTTCTGTGCTGGATACAGAAAATTGGTTTACCACACCTTTGTGACAAGCACATAAAATGTATGCAGACAGGAAATGAAGCAGATGCAGTTCAAAAGAGACTGTTTGCTCTGTTTTTCTATGGCTGTACCACAACCCTTTTTAGTATTTTTGGGATACTTATTTGAGAGATCCTGATGGCTACCTGTGAAGGAAATAGTATAAAATGTGAACTACTGTTCTTGCGCGGTTGTTGGCCCGTGTAATTACAACAGTGATCAGCTAAACTAGTTTGGATATTTTTTTTAAGGCAATTAGCCATGTTCATTTTATGAAACAGGGTTTTGCTGGTGCTGCTGTAGTAAAATGAAAAAAAAAAAAAAATTGGTAACTCTAGCCTTAACTCTGTTCCTCATATAGAATTAATTTAAAATGTATATAGTTTAATTTATTAAAAAAAACTAACTATATATAGTTGTTGTTTTTTTTCTTTTTCAAAATTAAACAATATGTATTTTAAGTTAGTAACATATGAGGAATATATACTTATATGACAGTGCAAGATCTGTAGCGGAAATAAAAATAAATATATATATTAGTTGTAGTTATATGTTAAACCTGCTGCGATATTTTATTTTTTTTAAATATATAGAATACAAATGAACAAAAAACCTGCATTTCTTCAATTTTGGTACATTAAAGGGATGTTCTCACCATGCTGTCCCACAGTGCCTGCGCTTCGCTCCCACTTCCTGTTTAGGCTGTGGGTGTTTCTATAGCTGTGACTGGCATGTAAGCTCTACTATTCCAAGCTCAGTCTGTTGGAGGGAGATTGTTGATGGAGAGGTTTTAACAGCAGGACAGAAGCTACAGAGCTCTAAAGGGTTAAAGCCAAACTACTCTAGCTCTGAAAGGAAGCAAAATAAAACAACAATGTATGTGGTAATAGTCTTTATTTACCTTTTGTCTACATGTTTAAAACCAATCAATGAGAATACCCCTTGCGATGAATGGAACGTTGGCCTATAGTCATGAACTTATTTGTAGTTATTGTGTGATGCTTGATGATCTAATCAATGATTTATAATACTATTAATAGGTTTTATGTCAGATGGTAGGATAAACATGATTGTATCAGAATTGTTGACTTGCCATGGTTTTGTAACTCTTTGGTGACCTGTAGTAACCTATATTTACCCACAGTTCAGTGATGGTTTGATGTATGAATTACCTTCAAGTAGCATTATTGATTTAAATTCTGTGTATTAGACCATTCCACTTTGCATTGCAAGATGCACTTGTTCACTGATGCCTCATTGCTTTCTAGTATGCAATCACTGCATCGTTCAGCTCTTTACGCGCCTGTGTTAGTGATCTTCATTCTGATACAGGTCTCTTGCGATCATGTGCTGCTTTCAACTCTGGGTGCGAGCTGGGTTGCTCTATTTTTACTTTTCACACCTTCTTAGTGAATGTGTAATTTAATGTACCGCAGCAGCATCTGGCTCACTTCTGTTTGTTTTCATTCACTTTGCAGGGCAGACAGTCTTCAGAACTATAGCTGGATGGGAGTCAATCCTACTTCTCATAAGAGTATAATCGGCCGAGATGCCTGCAAGCAAGTAACCTGACGGTAGCATCCACAAGTGAGTGCATTTACCGAGGCTTTTACGTCCTTCAGTCTATTTTGTTGTGTTAGACATCATGTCTGATGAATTATGTCCTGTTTACATGCAATTTTATCTGTTTTATTGTGTAATTTTTTTAAAAGGAAACTGAGATTTGTGCGATCTAATTTTTTTAAATGGGTTCATATTTTTCCAACACTTGTTTTAGTCTGATTGCAAAATGTTTTCATTGTCGGTCAACTTCATTACAATACAAAAACTGCCAATCTACTACGGATGTAAATGGTTATATCCATAAAATGCACCTTGTATCTTGGACAGAGGTTCTTATTCCTATGGCAAGGCAAATAAAGATGAAGGTGCACATTAAACCTGTTTTCTATTTCATCCTAAAATTAAATAATAAGCTACTGGTGCCCAGTTTAAAAAAAAAAAATAAAAATGTACTCTCCTTCCCCACTCCTCTTGGTTTCCGCATTCTTCTGTTTACTTTGTTTTCTAAACAGGACTTCTCCATGGCAGTTGCTAGTTGGCTGCAGCAGTCATGTGCCTCTGCTTACATCAGCATTCAAAGCTGCTCGTTTTCAAATGGTGATATGAGTGTCACATGACTGCTTCAGCCAATCAGCAGCTTCCATGGTGACGTCCCATACAGAAGACCTGGGGAAGCCAGAGCTGGTAATGGAGGAGGAAGGAAGGCATTGTGTTTTTTTTGTTTTTTTTTCAAGGGGGTGGGGGGAGGGCACCAGTAGCTGCTTGTTTGATTAAGTGGATAACCTCTCAAAGTAATTTTCAGTTAGAAATGTGAGATAAAAAAGGGTGTGTCAAAACAAACCTGCTCAGTAAATCATGTACTTTTTAAAAATTTCAAGAAATTTACTGCATGGTTAAAGCAGATTGTATGGATGTGGATCTACATGAAAGAGGTTAGGGAAGATCTATCCTTAAAGTATACAGACTGCAAAAAAACAGAAAATGCCCTTCATTCCAGACATTTGTCTGAAAATTAAGTGTTAAAAAATTATCCAAAAAACGCAGCCACTAAGATAAGTCAAAATGCTATACTCTGAGTATTTAGATGTTGCTCTTGGCGAATGTCAAAAATAGACAGATGTGTGGATTTGTACCTAATCTATTCCGGAAGGGTGAGAGTGCTCCAGATGACACAAGTAGGTCGACAGCCAAAGGGCCGGGTATTCACTATAGATTAAAGGGTTGTGGCTCTACAAATGTATATAGTGCTAATGAATACAAACTTTAACTGATTTATTATGATTGTTATTTATTGTTGAGCGCCATTGATTCCAGGGCGCTGTACATTCAGGGGGATACATACAAAAGTCAAACATTTACAATAGTGATAATCTGTGACTAACAACAGGTACAGAGGGAAAGCGAACCCTGCCCACGAAGGCTTACAATCTACAAAATGCAAATGAATAGCTGACTATAGGTTAACTAGCATCTACTATATACGAACAGCACACTATAACTAAATGAAATAGCCTATAGCATGGGTGCCGAACGATAACTGTACTAAATGGCCTATACTACTGGTGGTGAACCTATGGCATGCATGCTGGAGGGGTACTCAGAGGCCTCTCTCTGGGCATGTGCTGTAGCTCTGTGTTGGAACAAGTTGTGCGCTGGCGGCCCATAGGAAAAGCAGGGCCGCAACATGTTACCATCAGATCCGTTTCCTCCCCAGCCAGGAAAACATAAGCAGAGGCTGTCTCGCCCTCCTTATCTCCAGCACCACAGCACACTTCATCCCCGCCTCTGTCAAAGCAACAGCTGCCAGTGAGGAACGTCATCTGAACTGATCAAATGCAATGCAGAGAGGTTCTGGGGGACAGTGTCAAGGTCAGGATGGCTGATCACATGCAGTTTCTATATCGTTTTAACAACTATGTGGTCCGCCATCCTGTGCCCCAGGCCACACAGCGGCATATAGTTGTTATAGGAGTTGCAGTGTGGCCTGGGGCACAGGATGGCGGACCACATAGTTGTTATAGGAGTTGCAGTGTGGCCTGGAGGCACAGGATGGCTGACCACATATTTGTTATAGGAGTTGCAGTGTGACCTGGGGGCATAGGATGGCTGACCATACAGTTGTTATAGGAGTTGCAGTGTGACCTGGAGGCACAGGATGGCTGACCACATAGTTGTTATAGGAGTTGCAGTGTGACCTGGGGGCACAGGATGGCTGACCGCATAGTTGTTATAGGAGTTGCAGTGTGGCCTGGAGGCACATGATGTCTGCCCCCATAGTTGTTATAGGAGTTGCAGTGTGACCTGGAGGCACAGGATGGCTGACCGCATAGTTGTTATAGGAGTTGCTTTGTGGCCTGGAGGCACAGGATGGCTGACCGCATAGTTGTTATAGGAGTTGCAGTGTGACCTGGAGGCACAGGATGGCTGGGCCACATAGTATGTTATAGGAGTTGCAGTGTGACCTGGAGGCACTGGATGGCTGACCACATAGTTGTTATAGGAGTTGCAGTGTGGCCTGGAGGCACAGGATGGCTGACCACATAGTTGTTATAGGAGTTGCAGTGTGGCCTGGGGCACAGGATGGCGGACCACATAGTTGTTAGAGGAGTTGCTATGTGGCCTGGGGGCACAGGATGGCTGACCACATAGTTGTTATAGGAGTTGCAGTGTGACCTGGGGGCATAGGATGGCTGACCACATAGTTGTTATAGGAGTTGCAGTGTGACCTGGGGGCACAGGATGGCTGACCACATAGTTGTTATAGGAGTTGCAGTGTGACCTGGGGGCGCAGGATGACTGACCACATAGTTGTTTATGGGAGTTGCATTGACCTGGGGCACAGGGTGGCTCCACATTTTGTTAAGATTTTGCAGTGGGGCCTGGGGCACAGGGGGCTGCCACATAGTTGTTATAGAGTTCGTGTGACCGGAGGCACAGGATGCTGCCCCCGCATAGTTGTTATAGGATTGCGGTACCGGGAGGCACAGGATGGTGACCCAAAGTTTTATAGATTTGCTGGGGAAAGGGGTTATGAGTCATAAGACGGCATCATATGGTCAACCATCCTGTGTCCCCAAACCCCACAGCTACTACAGCAATGTATTGCTGTTTATTACAAAAATCTAGACACCTATTGGTACTATCAAAAGTGAATGAAAAATGGTTAAACAAATAAAAAAGCAAAAATAAAAGCCCAAAACCTCTGATTCTCTTATAAAAAACAACAACTTTATTTTGTAAAGAGAGATGAAGTTAAACATAATTGGCCTCATTTATTAAAATGGTCTAATAGGAAGTCTGTTTTTGTTGCCGATAGCAACCAATAAGAGCTCAGCTTTCATCTCTTGTACTGCTCTGACTAAATGAAAGCGAGTCTTTCCCCGGGGTTTCTATAGACAACAGAGTCTCGCCTCAGTATTTTAGGAAAATTGCTTTGCATAAAAACAGGTTTTATTGCACTTGGGGAACCATTTTTGAACCGAGTGCACAATCACTGGCCCATATCCCCCTATCTTGCACCCCCCCAAAAACTCTCTAGCTATATTTTTGCTTTTGCCCCCGTAAATAGAGTATAGAATAAACTTGCAAAAAGTGCTTTAAAAACACTAAATGCGCACCTAAATTTAATCCAGAGCCAAATTTGCACCTAGTGCATGTTAACACCCACTATCAATATAGTATTTACACACAATGCACTAACGTATATTAGTGTTATAGCAAGTACAAGAGAGGAGGAAGGCACATCAGTAGTATCTACCTAAAGTTATACACCTAGGCAGACTGAGGATCGCTGTTAAAATATAGCAAAACCCTCCCCTTTCAAAACTACAGTGAGATCATATTTTAAAACCCATGCGATATTAAATAGATGGATTCAATTGGTTGTATTATATGATAGGAAATTTAAAGAGAGCCTCTCAGGTGGTTTATGCTGCACTGAGAGAAGGATGTGATAGAGGGAGAAGAGTTGAGCTCTGTTATATATAGTTTTAATATGGAAAAGCGAGCTCTGTAAAATTATGGGGTGGGGGCCCGTTCCTAGAATAAATTGCAATCAGGGCGAAGTGAAGACATTTCGCACCCCCCCCCCCCCCCCCCCCTCGTAAAATAATGCACCACAATGCTTCCCCAAATATTCTCCTGTACCAGTAAAAACCCCCCCTTAAACCAGACATACCCCCCGCACCCATGATATTGCCCCGTACCCAATGGTTGCCCCCTGTACCAGTTTTGGCCCCCTGTAGTTAAGGATAAAAACAAAAAAACCTCACTTCCCTTTTCCCAGGATCCCTTCAGGGGCCAGGCCCCCGGGAGTCGGGTTTCAGTGAAAAGTGCATGACATCACACCGCTTCCGAGCTCCCATTTTCCCCTGGAAAGGGGAGCTGAGACCAGCGTCGCAGGGGCGCGGTGAAAGCCGTCCCCCCTGCGACGCGTGCTGTACAGCGCTCAGTGAGCGCTGTACATACAGTGAAGGAGACAGGAGGGGGAAAGTCCTCCGTCTCCTCCCTTACACAGCTGCACTAATCCCGTGCAGCTTCAGGGCCCTTTGGATCGGCAAACTGAAGCCCCGACTCCGACCCTTTAAATTTCCCAAAACCCCCGACTCCCGACTCCTGACCCCCATACTCGGCGCGTTTTTTAAATAATAACTTTTTCTGTAGAAAAAAAAAGGGAACATCAGGCGTTTATCCCCCTTTTGAAAATAACAAGCTATTTTTTTAAAAAGATATGACAAGCAAAAGGTAAAAATGTTTTGATCTTTTGAAACTTGGGGTAGAGGAAAAAAAAGCTGATTTGTTTTCCCAAATCCAGTCTGCCCAACATTGGAATGTTAAAGGACCCGGGATCAGATTTTGGTAAGATGTGCTTCAATCTGATTCAGAGCCCAGAAGGATTCAGGCAGAGCTGAAAACCAAAAGGTGGATTTCCCAAATACTAACAAAATAATAAAAATTAACATTTTAATTTTTAGGAGCAAAACTATAACTAAGCAGATGCTAAATACTTGCAAGTCAAATTTTTGTATACGATAGGTAAGATGACTGTATATAAAATTACAGTAGCCTCATGTACAAAGCTGTAGTGGATGGTGAGATATGGAGCCTGAAAGTCACAAGTTCAAACCATTGTTACCATTTTGCTTGTCAGTGTAAAATATATTTATTGGATATGACTTTAGGACACAAAAAAATTGTAATTATGCAAAACACTGCAGGGACATTTGTGGAGTCTCTGAATTTGTTCTGAGAAATAGTATTGCCTCCATTAGATCCTATACATGACCTCACATCTGATCTCATTATTTCCAGGCTAGAGAACGGCCTCTCTACACTAACTTGGGTTGGGGCAAAACGATAACCACAGGGGCAACATCTCTAACAATGTCGGGGTATAAAGGAATTGCCTCAGCCACAGTCAGTTTTGATGAATGGTTAAACACTTCTACTTCTTTGAAAACAGGTGAAAAATTTTGCTGAAATCTGTTTGCCCTGGGAGCAGAATCTTTCCCCCTGGGGCCGCACTTTGCCTGCTCCATGTCCTCATGTACACTCCTCATGTGATGAGGCTGAAGATATGGGAGCAGTAGCACTGGCCGGACCCAATTCCTCTTGCTCTTTGCACTACATTGAAGTAACTGGACCAACTTATTATATATTTTGGGAGTCGAAGTCGGTCCATTTTTTGACGACTCCTGCAAAATAGCCACCGACTTCGCAGCCCTGGCAGCTGTTGGCTTTGACTCTGCACGGCTGTTTTACACAGGCAGCGTCCCCCTCAGGTGAGCGGAGACCTGGCGCCCCGGGCGATCGCCCGCCCCCCGGAACGGCCCTGTATAGGGTTATATGATGGAGGAGAGAAGTTGACCTCTGTGGTATATAGGGTTAGATGATTTGATGCAGAGAACCTTCAATTACACTGAACGTGCTGCTGAGTATAGTCCCAACGTGGCACAAGTGAAAAAAAAATATATATATAAAAAGTAAAAGTGTAAATAAAAAAAAATACAGTAAAACAGGCACACCGCTCTATACCTATTAGAAATACCAATTACCTCAAAAAAGGTATTGCTGTGTGCGTAACAACCTAGCCCATAAATCTGTCACTTTATTTTACCTTAAGGCCCCGTTCACACGGCGTATTTGCCGACGGATTGGCGCCGTATTCCGCGCCGGATTTGCGCTTCAATACGGCGCCAATCCGTCGGAGTCATTACGGTAATCCACTGCTCTCATTGAGAACAGTGGAATCCGTCGCTCCTCCCCGCTCGGCAAATCCGCCGCGGGGGGAGAAAGTGACATGCACATTATTTACGGCGCGGACGCGCCGTAAACAATGCATTGTCTATGGGGCCGGGAGCTGCGCCCCCGCCGCGCTCCGGCCCCGCCCCTAATTCACGGCGGATTTGTGCGCTCAATACGGCGCACAAATCCGTCGGGAATAAGCCGTGTGAACACGGCCAACACTTGAACGCTTTAAAAAAAAAAAAAAAATGTTAGAATTGCAATTTTTGTTTACCCCGCTGCACATAAAGTGAAATAAAGAGAGAGCAAAAAGTCATATAAAAGCCAAAGTGGTACCAATCAAAGCGTCAGTTTTGTCCCACAAATAAAAAACCCTTACACAACCCTGTATATGGTAAAATAAAAAAGTTATGGCAATCAGAAGAGAGTGATGCAGAATTATTACAGGTTTTTTTTTTTTTAAACTGCTAAAACATAATATAAAATATAAATTGGGTATTGCCACAATCGTATCTTCCAGCAGAGTAAAATGAATGTCTCATATACTGCCTGGTGAGCAGTAAAAAATAAAAATCTGAAATGCTACCAGGATTGCCGTATTTTTTTTTTTATCCTGCCTAACAAAAAAACTGATTCAAAGGCGGTCAAAAAGTCAAAATCACATGAATAGATAAAACCATTGAAAACTTATACCCCGATAAAGTGACACTTGTCAAAACTTAAAAAAAGGGCTTGGTCCTTCAAGGGGTTTTCTTGCTACAAAGATCAAGAATAAGCACTTTTGCAATTGGTTTGTATTACCTAAATCATTTAGTATAGCAGCTATGAGCTAATCTGTGCATGGCTAGTGGTTGGGCCGCGCCCCCTGTGCTGTGATTGGCTGCATGCACTCTCTTCCTTATGAGCTGTGTAAAATGAAAGTAAAAATGGCTGCTGTCTGTGTCTGTTTTTATTTTCTTTCACTGCACCCTGAGCTATGTAATAATGGCTGCATGAGCTTCTCTATGCTCATCTACAAGTGATAGCTCTATGTGAAGGATCTGGGCAATTACTGAGTGTCTAGCCGCTAGATTCACTCTCCCCCTCGCCCCCCCTATAACACAGCATTATACACAGTGAGGATGTCACAGCTCTGCAGACATCCTGCAGTGGTCAGTTCTCATGCCTGCAGAGCCGTCGCCACCCTCCACAAGCTCCTTGTCACTAGAACACCTGCATTAGCAGTTATACATCCAGCCTATAATGATGAAACAAATGCGAGAAATGCACTCTGCTCCCTCCTCTGTTATCAGGCATGAGGTCTGCAGAGCTGTGACGTCCTCTTCATTCCACTGCTCACACAGAATTATGTCACCATTCTTCAGTGAGGGAAGACACGCCTACTGGGAGGAGAGACCCAGCCCTGGATTTGAAGCTGTAGGAGACAGAGAAACAGCTCAAGTCTGAAAAAGCTTGTGATGAGAAAACCCCATAAAATCCAAAACAGGCTTAGACCCTAAGGGGTTTAAGAAAGGTACACACACAACTAGTAGAGCAAGTCTTTACAACTCACATCAGAAAGAGCTGCTGGAAACCACTTTCTATTTTGAGGTTAGGAGCTTCTTTCAATCATGTACTTTAATATACAATGTACCAGGAAAAAAGAAAATGGGGGCCAAAGGAGCCCGACACATGTAAAGAGCAGTACTGAAGATATAGTATCAATCTATTCTGTAGAGAGGTGCAACTAGACCACCAATCACTGCATGCATTTCACTGATACTTAGGTTTTGCAAGTTAAAAATTCCTAACAATTGGCTGGATCACTGTTCAAGCCATTGTGTTTTAAAAGCCACACTCCACATACAATATCTTTTAACTTAACGAAACACTGTATAGTAATTGAATATTTTCTGTGATATTCCATATAGTCATAATTTGTTACTATGGGATACGACCTATAGTTCAGTGTCGCCTTTCTGGTCAGGCATGCTCATTTTCAGCAATAGGAAGGTGTCTGAAACAGAAGGGAGTAAACTGTTTGAGACTCAGCAGATGGGGAGAACAATAGGAGATGCACAAGAAGGCAGACTTGCTCTTCACTAACCAGGTGAATACAAGGGGAGGAGAACAGCCTGAATTACCTGTCAGCATGATGGGAGCTGTAGTCTGCTATCCACCTAGGCTGCTGCTGAAGCCAAGCCCAATCTTGCTGCACTGAGAAGCATATAAGGCGCAACAGTGTGACCAAATATGTCATTATATCGGTTTTAGATGGAGAATTAGTGTTATTTTAATGCTCTGTGTGTAATGACCCTTGAGTACTCATTTGTGTACAAACAGCGGAATACCCCCTTAGGCTATGTCCACACAGCACAGGTTTTCCATCAGATTTTTGGTGGTTTTTTAGTATTTAGAAATCTCTGAAAATCTGACGGAGAACTTTTCACGTAAACGTCAACACAAAAAACGACCTGTAGTCCACATAGGGTTTTTTTTTTTTTTTTGTTCTGGTCAATTTTCAAAGCTGGAGGTTTTAGGAAAATGTTATAATATCTGCCGGAGTCTGGCAGAAAATGTACTGTTGAAGTCTATGGCTATGTCTACACCTAGGTTTTCCATCGGATTTTCTGTGGTACTTAGTATTTAGAAACCTCTGAAAATCTGATGGCGAACTTTCCACATAGACTGCCTGAAAAAGTGGCCAAAAAAATCTCACCCCCCCAAAAAAAAAAACACCCAAAAAAACTTGTAGTAAACCCGGCTGCTTTGGACAAAAAAAACTGGCAAAATACTCTGGTTCAAAGCGGTTTTTAGGTTTTGGTTTTCAAAGAGTTTCTTTTTGTCCCATGCTGTGTGGTTCTAGCCTTAATCTGTCATCTGATCTGGACAGCCACCAGAATATGCTGGGCAGTGCAGTTAAAAAAGCAGTTGGAAGACATCTGAACGGTCTAGTGCAGTGATGGCGGACCTATGACACACGTGTCAAAGGTAAAACGCCAAAACATCTTAGGTGACGTGACATGTATTGTGCCAGCTCCGAACCCAGGCTCTGACTGGCCCACCGTGGAGTCGATGAAATCCCTGGTGGGTCCTGAGCTCCATGTGAAGTTTCCACATATACTTCATATAGGACCATACCTGAGACTGAGGGTTTGTTTCACTACATTGATTCATCCTACCTCAGTCCTGTTTTTCTTGGTTTCACTTTGAATTCAGGGGCGTGTTTACTGGCTTCCACTACGGTGCAGTAGAAGCCAGGTCTGTAGCTATAGCAACCAGTGCTGGCAGCCTTTCAGTATAGATCAAACAGGTCTGTAGCTATAGCGACCGGAGGAGCTGAGGCAACCCATACAATAGGAGATATCTCAGAATAGGTAGAACACTGTAATATATATCAATTAACAAAGTGACTTGTTTTTGCAAGATCTTTAAGGCCTCGATCACACGGCTTATTTTGCCGCGGATTGGCGCCGTACTGCGCGCCGGATTTGCGCGGCAGAACGGCGCCAATCCGTCGGAGTCAGTACGGTAATCCACTGCTCTCATAGAGAACAGTGGATTCCGTCGCTCATACCCGCTCGGCGAATCCGCCGGGCGGGGAGAAAGTGACATGCACATTATCCAGGCGTAATACGCGCCGTGGATAATGCAAGTCTATGGGCGGATTTGTGAGCCGGATTGCGTTTACAAATCCGTCGGGAATAAGCCGTGTGAACACGGCCTAACAGTAAAAGCAATCCTTGTAGTGAGACAACCCCTTTAACCCATTAACGCACCTGGACGTATGCATACGTCCTGGCGATCGTGCGGGCTTGCAGGCGAGCCGCGTACGATCGCGACATGGGACCAGCGGTATATTACTGCTGGCCACATGCCGTATCACCCACGGCCAGAGTGAGCTCCGGCCGCGGGTGATTAACGCTTCATTATCGCAACCTGTCATGGTTGCGATAATGAAGCCGCAGGCAGGAGGAGTGAGCACCTCCAGCCTGCTCCCGGCAGCTGCCGCACCACAGTGCGGCAGCGATCTACTGTCAGATGCCCCAGGGAAGTGAAAGTCACTTCCCGAGGTCATATATGACGTCACCGTGCCCGCAATGTATTGTGGGCATGGTGACTGACAGTTGTCATGGTGACCAGTACACATCAGCAATGCATTTGTACTGGCTTGCCTTCTAAAAGCAATCTAATGATTGCTGTTAGAAATCCCCTATGGGGAAAAGTAAAGAAAGTGTAAAAAAGTTTTAAAAAAATAATAATAAAAAAAAAAACGCAAAAAATAAAAACCCGTACATCGCCATTTTCCCCTTTACAAATGCCAATCGCGCCCAAAAAATAAAGTACCCATATTTTTGGTATTGCCG